>BGPT01001726.1:69949-82960 GCA_003297045.1 Symbiodinium sp. clade C Y103 | reverse complement strand
CCACGAAGCTTTCGAATTTCAGCCTTCAGGTTTTCCTCCGCCTCCCGCATGACTTTTTGCCGAAGACGTTCAAGCTCCTCCTCACTGATGTCCAACCGTCCATCCCCCACAGCGCTCATTGCCGGCTGCAGGCTGCGAGGTTGAAGAGCTTCCACNTTGCCGAAGACGTTCAAGCTCCTCCTCACTGATGTCCAACCGTCCATCCCCCACAGCGCTCATTGCCGGCTGCAGGCTGCGAGGTTGAAGAGCTTCCACTGGTCGGCCTCCATCCAAGGCAGACACATCCCTCTTCACCTGAGGGCTCCAAAAAGGATTCACTTGGTTGGAGCCTAAACCAGCTCCGTCATTCATCAGCCCTCGACCCCGTTGATCTTGGCCTCGAACTTCTCCAGAGCGACCAAGGTGACCAGAATCGGAACGTAGGGCTCGTCCATCACCACCTCGAGGACCCAGAGACAAATCCTGAAACAGAGGTGCTAGCATCCCAGTAGGCTCCTGATGACCGACATCTAGGTTCAACGGCAAGTGGGTCGGCCTTGGAACATCACCGTTCCCTGCAGCAGCACCAACTTCTTGTTGAGCTCGACGTCCATCAGCCGCTGCAGCCCCGGAGCTTCCCGCCCCTGGAATCTCAGCACCTTCTGGAACAGCCTTCAGCCTTCTAAGTTCAGGTTGATCTCGTCCTTGTGGAGGTAAAGATTTTGCCCTTTGCTCCATAGCTATGAGCCTATCCAGTCTTTCGTCAGCCGTCTCATCTTTCGAAGTTCTCCTTCTCCGATCCATCACAGCAAGGCGAAGTCCCAAGGATCGAAAGGGTCAGAGCCAGCCTCTTGGGCTCATAACCTGCGAATCGGCAGGTCCCCGGAAACACTTTTTCTTGAGCCATGAACAGTGCATCGGATTGATGCGTGTCATCCTTGCAAAAGGGGCCATGCGCACAAGNCTGCGAATCGGCAGGTCCCCGGAAACACTTTTTCTTGAGCCATGAACAGTGCATCGGATTGATGCGTGTCATCCTTGCAAAAGGGGCCATGCGCACAAGAAGGTCATCCTATGCAGTGGCCATGCTAATCTTCTCAAGATTTCCAAATTGAAACTTGTTACACTTCTCGATTCCAAGTGTAGGTTGTGTTCNATCCTATGCAGTGGCCATGCTAATCTTCTCAAGATTTCCAAATTGAAACTTGTTACACTTCTCGATTCCAAGTGTAGGTTGTGTTCATCAACCACACATTCAAATGTTTGAGATATTGATGCAAAAAAAAGATAAGGATGCTGCAATTCTTGTAATAGCAAACTTGGGGTTATCAATGCTTAGAAAAGGGATTGAAGGTGATTGGTAATTATTGCCAACACTGGGCGGGGATCTGCAAACAAAGAAAACACAGTTTTCAGATGATTTTAGGAGACCCAAATCACGGACACTAATGCTAATGATGCATTTAGTATCATTCATATTACCAAATTTGGGAATACAATTTTGATTAACCGCCTTCTCATTGGGTTGGGAAAGTTTACCAGAATCTATGTATCACGCCGGGAAATTGATGAACACAAATAATCTGTTCGATTGAGTGGATCAGCAATTGACCAAGTGGGATTGTGTCCAAGTTTGCATTGTGCTTCAACAATTACAAAATACCGAATGGGGATATGATCAATCGCAACTTAGGGTTCAGACTGAAATAATATACCAATGATGTTTGTATGAGAGTTTCATGAGATCCCCGGCTGAAACTGGCTAGAAACAATGGCGAACCAAAATACTCTAAAATGGATCAAAATTGCAGCCCTGAAACATTGGTTTACTGGTTACCAGTTTGTCCATTAAACATGACCAATCGTGGATGGCGGGATAAGTCTACGTCCCGCCGGTGAGCGCGGGATTTCCTCCATACACGTCGTGGCTCAAGCGAACTTCACCCAAGCAAAATGGAAAAAAAGTATGGAAATACCATATAAGAAATTACAAATGACATGTCATGAGCTACATGCTTGACTATGCTATTTTAGATGGTTTCATATTACAGTATTCCAACTCACAGTAGGAAATCTCTAATAGGGATCTCTCAAGACAGACTCGCTGGAGATCAGCTTTTTGAATCGCTTCGCAAAGCAAAAATGCGCTGTACATCAACATGATGGGCCCTGGGGTTAGCTGATGTGCTGGATCTGTCAGGTGGCTAATCATGTAGCTTTCTCACCCTATTTTACCCCCAAAGATTTTCGATGATTTTCGGGTTGGTGGTTTCGCTGCCACCCCTCCCAAGAAAGAAACATCAATTTTGGAGCATATAAGCAATTAATTATGCTTGAAATTACCAAACTGCAGTATTAAAATGTCTCATGGGTTTGAATTGGTTGCTAACCCCTTTTTGCCCAGTTGTTTAGGCCTTTCCTTTCAGCCCGCAGGCACTTCGGCCACTTTTGGCAGCTTTCAATCCCTGTCCCACTTAAATGGACGAGCCCGGACTGAATAATGGGATCCAAGGGCCCCTTGGAAAATAAAGACTCCAACATACTTGGATATGTGCATCCCAGCTGGCAAGCACTGAAGAAGCCATATATGTGCAGAGAACGCGTATCACATTGATCAGTGGGCGAACAAGTGAACAAGACATTGTCAGTGAAGCTCGTGAATCATTCAACCCATCCAACAAATAGGAGATCATTATCCCAAGTAATATTGTTTTCGGTTCAGGTGCACATCACCAAACAGCTGTGTCGGTTGTGTACCCATTGATCTCATCCTCTTAAAAATATCAAATCAATTCAAATCATCCACTCCGGAAAAAAATTGGCTTAGCATTGGATCCTTGAGGATCTATTCATTTTGGGGTCCCATATGGAGATACAAGCGGTGTATAGCATTGATATATCCCATTGTGATTGGTTGAACACTTGTTTCACTTGTCCAGGACTGGATGCACATCCACTCTATTTGCACTGGCCCACCTGTGGCACATTGGCCGCACCAGTTACATCATCCGATTTTCGCCAGAGTTTCGCCTCCATGAAGCTCACATGGAACCCAACAATTCTCATTGACAAGAGAATGAATTCATGAATTCCTCTTATGAATTAATGATTTCGTCTTCCCAGGATGTGTTGACCTTGAGATCTTTGATTCTTTGATTATTTTTAGATTTGCCTGAAAAACATGTTGGAAAAACGCACTCTGGTTCTTGGTAGATTCCATGCCTGTCAAATCACCTTGCGCGTCGACTTTGTCCCGGGCGGCGACGGCCTTGCAGCCTGGATGAACAGCCAGGGCAGGTGGAAAATGAAACCGTTGAATGGATCAAAATGCAACAGTTTGATGTTGAAATCTGTTGACATCTGTTGAAATTTGTTGAAATCTGTTGAAAATCGGCACAACTGTTTTTCATAAAATAGCCGAAGCATCGAAAGTCAATGGATTTTCATGGGCCAAACTATACCATACATTACCATACCATAGCCGTTACTCTCCGGAGTGTACATATAGGTTCATTCCAGGAGTGCAGTAGCTTTCTTTTTGAGTCCCGGAAGTTGAAGCGTTTGCGAACGCCCTGGCCTGGCCAATAGGACCAACCTCCCATGAAGGCCCCTGGTGCACTGTCACACCACTCTCTGCATCCTGGTACACCAATTCCTGGCGTCAGGTCACCAACGAAGTGTGAGAACCCATGTGTCTTGCACATGGGATATCTATATAACTATAATCTTTACATATAGCATTAAAATATGGCATATAAATATGATAATACAGGGTATATGTATATATATATATATATATATCCTATGACTGGGATGATTGGAAGAAGAAAACATAAAATGCTCCCCAAACTCTTGCTAATGGGATGGTTTATGGCTGAGGGTTTACCACACTAAGTCCGAAAAAAATGCTCAAAATTTGTATTTCAACTCAACAAAACGTTGAACATGTCTCCCGCCACCTTGACATCGGCGCGAAACTGCTCTTCCTGCCCGTGAGCATAGGTACAATCATCGCCCTTCACACAGGTGCCATGTCTCTCAAAGTAGTAGCACAGGTCTCTTTTGTATCGCCTCAGACAGTCTCGGCATGAATTGGCCGTTTTCAAGAATGGAACGAGTTCGAGCTCCGGGCTTGGCAAAAGAAATATCACGTGGCATAGCTAACAATCAACATGAATAAACAATGTAATGTGGGTAAAACAATAAAGAACCACCCATTTGGGAATGGTTTATACCACCTATTTATGGTGATGTTGGGGATGGTGTGTTATTGTTTTACCAGCATTCCCAGGTTGATCCAATTGTACCATTTGGTACCACTTAAGTGTTGCAAATCATTGGGATTACCGTGCCCATCAAATCAACTCCACCCGGCTATGAGGCTCGAACGGAGTGCCATTACCACAGAGATGCAACAACCCTTAACGAACAAAACCAAGATGGCTATTGAACCTGCAGGAAAGTAAGATGAAAGCCTTTGGACTCTGTGATTATAGGCAAACAAAATAAGTAGAATCAGCATGCCTTTTCCAACAAAATATCCCCCCAAGAAAAAGTACAATTTTAAAAAGAGGCACAAATCACAAATGAAAAGTCAGGGGTACCACCCCAAAGGATCCCAAAGGTACCCTCATTTGGCAAAATGCAACTATCAGCCCTAGTGAGAGGACTGGAGTGCCAGCCAGGGATCTTTGGGAGATCTTTTCCACTGTACTGTCCTGGAACTGGCATGGAAAAGGGGAACAAAGGGGAACAAAAAAGACAAAGAGATCAAACTCAACTCTCCAAGTATAGTCAGTTGTAGTCAGTATGGCCACATCTGGGGCAAATTGGAAACTGCCACTTTGATACATTAGGGCATTAGGGTTCTGAATGGTCATGTTTTTCGGTGCATGTGACATGTTTATACATGTTTCTCATATTTTCTCACCCCTCTCATGTTAATGATTCTTAATGTTAATGGAATTAAGTATATATTGACACTTTTGCGATTTACATTATTCACGAGTTATCATAACAATACCACAAGAGCAATGAATACCAATCTGAAAACTGATGGGCCAATCATCAAATGGCTCACGAATCCGGTGAAACGCCAGTCGTGTTCCAAAAACCTCGTTGCATGTACCTGCTGGTAAGGAACATGGCAATGGACGGCTTCACTGATTGTAGGCCATGTTCTGTGTGATTTGCTTCCATTGCCACGTTTGTTTGAACCATCTTTAAGGTCTGAAAAATGGACGTATGATAGTGGCCTTATTTGGAGGCGTGTGGTGCAGCCAGTGGCTGCCGGGATGGGTAAAAACCGCTCCTTTCTTTTGATGTTCAAAGAGTTCTCTGGCCGCCTGTTGCTCTTCCACACCATGCGCGAAGTTGCAGCTGGTGTTTCTGGAACAGTAGCCCTTGTCAAAGTCGATGCAAAGATCTTTCTTGAAGTATCTCCTGGGTGAACATGAGAAACATCGAGAAAGATCGGGAAAAGGATCTTGAGGAAGGGGTCATTGCTTTCCTGAAGTACTGGTCATTAGGGTGAGGAGCACGCATTTAGGAGATTTGCCAGACATCACTTTCTGTATCTCTGTTGTGATTTCGGTTTGTCCCGAACAAAACTAAAACAGTCAATACATCCCAAAGCACAGGAAAAAATCATCAAACAATGTTAGAAACCACCAAAAAATATCTTCGTTGATTACATTCTGCTTATCGCTGATTCCTGGCTTGCTTTAGCATCCTGCATGTCCTGATCCACTGGTTCGGAATGGTCTTTTATCTTCAATATTATATGCTGGTTCCTCGCAATAGGGTCACGCAACCATGAAGTATTTGAATTACTGGTTCAGTTATGTTCAGTTGATGTCGCTCGACAATCATTCGTTGTTGAAATGGAACACTTCAAAGAATGCTGCTTCGAGCAAGAACAACTCCCGCTCATGGGTTTAGGAGAATCGGTTTTGGAATGTGTTGGAACAAAAATCTGCCCTGCATCCTTGAAATCACATGAAATCACTCAACTTTTGCACTGCCCCAGACTCTCTGATCATTGAAAGCTGCTGACACATCTCCCCCAGTGGCCCTGTACCCACCATCCAGGCGCCGGGTGCCCAGCGTCGGTCCACCTTTGGCTCCGCCTTTGCCTCCACCTTTGGGCCCCGGCTTTCGCGACTCCGGCACTTCGGCCGCGAAGCTCCCTGGGTGTGGGAAGTAAAGAAGATTAAAGGAGTACCTTCTACAACTTCCACAGTGTTCACACATGCAGTATTCCAACAAAATTCTTTCTGGTGCTGAGTGCTGACCTTGTTTTCCACCGCTGTCACACTGTCACCTTTTCGGATAGTGTATCAAGAATCCCTACCTTGCTTTTGAAGTCCCCCTACATCGTTCTGCACCCCGCAACGGTTCTCAGTTTTGAATTGTGATACACATCCCTGAGGAAGGAAATTCACCCCAGTGCGGGCCAACATCTCCTTGCAAAATTAGGTTTTCCAGAGGCATGAGCCAACGTCAGCATTGTGATTGTTATTTGACATGTTTTGCAATCTTTGCCAATAGCGAAATCGCATCCTTACTTAGGGATGAAAAAAGCTCCAGTTTTGCACAATTGCTTTTCCAGGACACTTCATCCTGCAGTTTATTTTGCCAGCTTTTTAATGTCTGGTTGAAGTTCCTTCCCAAAATAACAGCCCGCGAGAAACCCTGGTTTGGTTCTGGATCTATTCATTTGGGGTCCCATACAGGCGTTGTTAGTATGAGGGGCATGATGGGTCATTACATTTCTGCAGAACATGAATTCTGAATGATTTCACCAAATTATTATATATATATATATATTATAGATATGTGTGTGTATGTGATATGTATGTATGTATATCACAGATCCAACTATGACAATACAGCGAGATGTTCACCTGGTCCCTATTGCAACCAGGCAAAATGAAGAAAGTCGCTGGCCTCGTGCGCCAAAATGAAGTGCAACCAAGGGTACCTGCATCTCTAGATCTGGCAGGCAAGTTGATCCCAGATTCTTTCAGCAAGCGCAATGTTGCCTGGCCACACAAGGAAGAATGGTAAGCAACACTATTTCATGCACAAATGGCACATGACATATCATATGTGTCTACACACATGTGAATTACACAGGCAAAACTATTGTTGCCGGTCTGGTTTTACGGACATAGAGGTGTTGGCATCATCAATGAAGACCTAAGTTGCCAAGTTCACGAAGCCGAGATGTGCAAAGTGAATCTGCAAACATTGCTGACCACTTTCAGGAAGAGGCCATCACCATCCATTGCAGACCTTTCCTTAGTAATCCCATCCCTCTAATATCAAACAACCCCTTCATGGTTCCAAATATATGTGAATCCCCTATTAACTCATGGTTTCTGTGGAATAATTAGGAGGAAGGGATTACCTCCACTGTCCCTTAAAACATTTGCCCTGACGGCCACCCCGGTTCTTCGGGAAAGGCTGCCTGTTCATTGGTTTCGGCACCCTCTGCAGGGCGGTAGCCACCAGTGTAGTCCCATTTTTTGGTGGACCTGGAGGTTTGCAGAGCCCTGCACGTTTGTCGGTCTATTTTTGGTAGTTATTTCATCCCCGTATCCCATAATTATCCCATCTTAAGAGAACATTGGCAAGGCCGCATGGGTTCGTCCCTGTGTGTTTTCCAATGGGTGAAGATGCTAGTCATGGAACTCGACCAAACCGAATATTTTATGCACGACGGCCAGCCAAGGGTCAAGTGCTAAAATCTATCCTATCCAGCATACTGAACTTGTGGTTTGAATCATCGAAAGCAAGACGAGCGAAATGACCAACCACAGTGAATTGATGACATTCGCATGGAGTGCATCTTTGTTCATAGACTCCATGTAGATTGGTGGCTGATGGTCACCGTCTTCATGTTTTGTTTGGATGGGATTATCCAAAACTGGTCACTAGTAATATTGCATATTACTGTAATGATTATCAATTGATAGTTGGTCATTATTTATCTGTTGATAGTTAAGTGCTCACTATTGATAAATAGTTATATACAGTAAAGGATCAGTTCTTGATGATAATCCCATCATCATCCAAATAGATTGATAATCCTATCCTATTAATGATAGATTTGGATGGGATTATCTGATTATTTCTGGAATTCTCTGCCGCATCTCCACGGCAAGACTCATCTTCTGCTGCTGCTCTCGCACTCGCCGCGCGCGGGCCGCAGCTTCGGTCTCCTGGCGACTCAATGGACTCCACACAAAAACACATACCCTCTGGTTATTTGACGTACTAGTAGCTATTGAAAACGGCCATTTATAGTTGATTTTCCCATTAAACATGGTGATTTTCCATACTTATGTTAGTTTACGTATATGCATCTACATATGTATATACAAATGCGATCAAATGCCAGTATGTTTCAGAAAATGATAGTAATGAAAATGCTAGTAGAGACAATGATACATATGTATAATTATGTATGTATACTTTGAAAACATTGTAGTCAGCATGACAATAACAGTAGTGACAATGATAGTCGATTCAAGAATAATATATACAGTATGCAATGATAATGATCAAAATAATTGCGAAACATGAGTACGCTATAGTACGCTATAGAAATAAAAATGATTATCATGGGATATCATCGGGGATTTAATGATGGAATGATGGGACACGCCCACAAAGAGAAACAAAATATTGGTTTGTCAAAAAAGTGCGCACTGCCATATGCAATTGTTGAAACCGTAAATATCCATTTGATTCCGTTTGGGGGTATGTCCAATTGTTGACTGCTAAGATGAAAGATGATACAACACTCAAAACCCCGCGTGGGTAGGAAAACAATGAACAACAAAAATGGGAGATGTTAAGACCCACATAAGAATCTGTGAGCCGAACTGCGCTTCCTGTTTAGTGCCTTGGCCCTTTCAAACATCCCAAAGGAAACAGTTTTGCCTTGCAACAGTTCCAGCGCAGTCTAGCGCCAAACAACTTTGAATCGTGGCTATTCACCATCCTTGGCCTTTGGCCAATAGACGTGTCCATTGGTATGAGTTGAAATTCCCATCAGGAACGGTTGCTGGTCCCCACCCTTGCCCCAAAACATCGGCCGATAGGGATCATCAGCTGCCCATGCACCTGCTCCTCTGGCTCAAGCACTACAAAACCTCGCGTAGGCGCACCTCAGGGTGATTTGGACCCCTCTGGGGATGGTGCCAGATTGAGATCTACCCTGGCTGATTGAAAATAGAAGATTGTCCTCCCAAATAGATCAAATAAATAGTGATAATCTATGTACTAAACTGGTACCCGCAAAAGGCGTTGGTGTATTCATCCGGGGTTGACATTTGTGACATGAATGGGGCAACTTCTCCTTTAATGGAGAGGAATTGGGCCTTTAGCAAAACGGCAGTTTCCAACAGGCATATCATCTTCCAAATCCATCCACGGCAGGTTCAGAAGTTCTTGCGAAACAAGACTTGTTGGTTCCGTCCTAATGTTCCGCGAGTGTTGCTGGCTTAGATCCTGTAGGTTTGCTCTTTATCTCCTTGCCAGCCAAAAATATCCTTTCACTTCCAAACTGGCAGGGAGCGGTCAGCAAACATTGAGAATTGATACACGCAAAATGGCATCATCTAATCAACTCAGAAAAAAGATATGCAAAACAACAACAAGTGTATATTATACGTCTCAACTCCTTTTTCATGAAACAAAGCCACGTTAAAAACGCCCACCTCCTCCCGGGCGGCACCTTCCCCTGCCACATCTGCCGCGGCTCCCAGCGGCTCTTCGGGGAAGCTGCGGGTCACGCCCCGAGCCACGAAATGTGTGAAGCCAAGGAGGCAAACCTGGCGCGAGTCGCGGGTGGTGCGGAGTTGCGGCTGGAGATTCTGGGGGTTCTAAGGAAAATCCCCAAGGTTTTTCATGGGAACAACATGGGAAAAGATGGAAAAATCCACTAGAAATGGATATAAATGGAGGTTCTGGTTGGAGAAATCATTTATTGGTAAAGCAATATTAAACAACCCAGAGTTTTGATGGTTGATACGACCTATCTATGATAAAATTGGGGGGTGGTTTGCTATTGCTCTACTAACACTACATACATGTTGCATACAGAGATTGGTGATACTAGTAGGGGTTATAAGTTATAGGTGTTACAAGAGTGAATCATGAATTTGAACCACCATAGGGATGTTAATTTGATATATTATATGATCTGAGAAATTGTGGCATATTATGGCCATACATTCACGCAATTTAAGTGGAACTTTGGGATACAACCCCAAATGGCGCTCAAGCCCATCGTCCCCGAAAAGAGAACAATGCCCCTAGCCTCAAAATCAACAGATTCTTCAGTACTAAGCGCTTGTTTCTTGGGGGAAGGGATTAGGTCGCACAAAGTAGGCAATACAGGTATAAATGAACGTGGGATGATACTAGCAGATGCTGGAAGGGAAGAAAACAGTGTAAGGTGTGTTAAGATAGTTTATTCTTCTGGGATTATAGTGTTCAACAAAAGGGTCATAAGTTGGAGTTGTGACATGAAAACAAGAGCCTTCCATGAATAGCTGACGCGCTTTTTCTGACCCTCTCATAGTCAGGCCTGGCAAAATTCAACCCCCCAATTGTGAAGGAAAGTCACCTTTGATTCATATAGATGATTGAAATACGGGAATTCATGAACAGATTAGATAGGTTGCCAGAGTCCAAGAATTGGTTTGAGGAAATAAAAATTTTGGACCCCTGTCTATTTGGTGGTTAAAAACAAACATCGTTTCAACATGTCTCAATCGTAGATGTTGCCTTAATTTAATCACTTCATTGACAGAGCGCGCAGTTCCACACAGAAAAAACATTAATCATTAGATCATTAGTACATTAGATTGTATGTATTTAAGTTGGCGCATGAATTCCCCAATATCCGGAGTATAGCTATGCTGCTATCTGGTGTTCACTCTTCAAGCGGTCGGGCGGGGTTGGGTCAACAACCATTGCTGCAGGCAGGGCATGTTCGGTTCCATCAATCTCTGTTCGTGTGTCACTGGATCACTTCAAGAGGAACGGCAAACAATCATATTTCTGGTACCTACCAAAATTGGGATCTCTTTCTCTCTCTCCATCCAAAAATTGGGATAATGATGTTGATTTTCCATGCCAAGTCTGTTAAAAACCTGCAGAGAAATAAGTTGATAAGAGCTCCATACTCCTCCCAGCCAAGCGGCAAAGTCCAACAAAGCCTCCTGAGAGCCGCTCTTAAGATGGATCTAGGGCTATGTGGCAACCCTGAAGCAATGGAATTTGTTGGTGCGTAATTTGGAGGGATCCCGGTTAAGCTTAGTCAACTGGGAATGGAAATGATTCCAAAGCAAACCGCTTGGGAACCACCATGCAGCTATGACCGTCTGTTCACCAACAATTTTGTGCTGATCCTTACTTCGGATCCCCCATCCCTGATTCCAAGCAGCACAGAGCGTCTGGAACTCAGAGAGGCCTCTGAAAGACAGAGCAGCTGCAGGGAGACCGGGAGACCCGGAGACCTAAATGGGCCCCAAAAAAGGAGCACATCTATAGTTAGTCCATCAATGTTTCTGGGCAGAGGGGCGTTTATTCAAGTCGGGAAGGGATCCTACTTTTGTCTGCGCATCCAATAACATGCAATTGATCCATGCAAATTGAATGGAAGCACCCACACACTCATGTATCATCCTGACATAGTATGTGTACGTCTATGCAATGATTTACAATCATCACACCACTGTTTACGTGTTTATGTATGTATATATATATATATACATATCTATATCTATGTATATACATTTGTATATATATAATACTGACAAAATTAAATGCATATATCAGGATGATACATTTACATGTATATATATATATATATGCATATATATTATGTATATATATATATATTATGTGCATACTTACTTGTACATAATGTTATACACAAACACATGCCAATCCAAAATAATGACAAAATATGATATGCATCATACTCGTATATGATCATATATGTAATTTAATGAACAAATATCATACCTATGTAGTGACATAATATTGTATAGCCCTTGAAATCTTCATATATTCTCACAGCATGATTGTCTCAGTCATTGCACGTGATTACTCTAAATCAATATCAATCTGACAAGTATGACTGTTTTCCAATCCCTCTTCACATTAGTGCATAGTAACTTCCAAACAAATACCGAAAAGTGTCTTCCGGGCTCTAGTTCGATGATATGTTCTGACATCATTTCCATATATATATATATATATTCATTTTGCCTCTATATCTATTTCTGGCCTTGCTAAGAATTGTAACCCAAGTACCTAGACCCTCCAAGTACCCCATACTTTTTGTACTTTTACCATTTTCTGGAGGTATTTTTGTTGGGTCTCAGTACATCCCCCCGGTTTCTGCGTCGCAGAAACCGGGTTTCGCAAACCAGGCCTGGGTATCGCAGCAATGCTTCCAGCAAGGCCTTCGCCAGATCTTCCTTGGACAGCTCCACCGGAAACATGGCGCCTTGGCAACCGCTTGTGGGGCGACCGGGCGACCCAAAGAAACTGGCCATGTTGATCCATCTGTAGATATCGTTTCTATTCAAAAAGATAAACAAAAGCCTCCAGTAAACTAACATAGCTATGGAAAATCCACCATTTATTTATATATCATTTCGGTAACCCATCGAGCTAATTGAGCAATTTTCCATGGCAAACTGTAAATTTACTGGAGAGTAATGTAAATCAAGGTCACCATTATGTCACCATTGGATACCATTGCTTGAGAATCTTAATAGTCTTATCAGTTTTCAAACACTCAATCGTTCATGTCATCGTCCTTGAATTTAACAAGGACCCAGTTCTTCTGCATCCACATCGACATGGGACCAGTCATGGCCCGTACTGCAAACAAGCAACTCAATTGTAACATCGTTGCAAACGCACAGAGATTTTGCGCACCCAAACAAGTGGTGACAATGCTCTGCAGATGCTCGCCACTTCTAGCAAACAGCAAAGGACCTG
>BGPT01001726.1:44949-64949 GCA_003297045.1 Symbiodinium sp. clade C Y103 | reverse complement strand
CGGCCAAGGACCCCTTTCATCAGATCGAGGCACAGTCGAAGATCCTGCCACCCTCGGTGATGTCCTTGCAGTGGGTCCAGATATGGTGCATTTTCCCCGGTTGCTCCCAAAATCCCAGATATAAGAGGGGGGAATGGCTAGAAACAGAAAAAGAGGTACACATATTCCACCCCTGTGGCCATAATCTACCTAATTGCAATGGGTTGGAGCAACCCTGGAAAAAAACGGGAAATGTAGGATAATACATGAATGTTTCTGCAAATGATATGGGGAACCCTGAGAATCCACCAATTGCTCGATAAAGGCTCTCCCCCAGGCTGAGAAACACCCATATTTTGGGGGTCCAAGTTAATCAGTATGGCACACCCAATGGTATCCAGTGTTGGATTGTGTGTTTCCTCAATTGGGAGTGGTCTATGGTGTTGGGGTTGCCACCTGATTGATAATTAAGTCTATTCAAAGATTAAAAAAATAACAGTGGATTCACAAAGGCTGCAGTTGACTGATGGGGGTCCCATAACTCATGACATGTCCAATGACCAATGAAAATGGTAATTACCTGGTATCCCTTGTCATGGTATTCAACTCTGTCTGGTTATGCTTCCATACCCGCATGATGGCATAGAACTTGGTGCAACCAATGGCTGCATCATCATATCCTGCATTGGTTTGAAGGGAAAATCCATGAAAATCGATCGAAAACCAACATTTCCAGTGGCAAAAACCTTAGAGATAAAACAATGGCGTCCAATGGTAGTTTTCAGTACATTTTCCATTAAACTAACCGCCATCGATCCGAGCGGTGCTGCGCACTCTTTGACTCTCATGATCTTCTTTGACTCAGATTGTGTCCGAATCTGCTGGGGATGAAACCTCTTGCAGACAGGTCCAAAAGGTAAAATTGTTCGACCTATGCGATGCATGTCGACAGGAACTTTTGTCCTGAGTCATTTGTTGCCTATAAATGACTTCGCCTTGCTCAAAATTGGTCTAAGCACACCTGCAAGTTGCAAGCCCCATTGGCAACTGCACGCAACTGTACATAGTTCTTCGCTTATGGAAGAAAAGCCTTGGAGGATTCACAGGACGGAGTCCGCATGGCTCCAGTGCAGCAGTCAGCCCTGGCGTCTTCACGGCAAAGTTGACACTGCTCCCCGCCACAGCCACGGCACTTGCTGTCAAAGCAGCTGGTCACAGCTTCCTCCTTTGAGTCTTTACCTGGACCATCCCAAATAGGATGGAGAATGGAGTGTGTATTCCATATATATATATATAGCTATATGGTGCTACATATGTATGATTCTGTATATCTAAACATAGAGTATCCCAAAAAGGACAGGAGAAGTAAAATCGTGGTTACTTTTCTATCATGTCAATTCTTTTCAGGGGTTACGATTCTCCATATGTAATGTTTTCATTTTTGAATAGATGCATATTTGCAGAATCACTTTCATCATCATCATCATCATCATCATCATCATCATCATCATCATCATCATCAAATCATTCTCTTCATAGTCATTCCCTTCATAATCATTCCCTTCAAAATCATTCCCTTCATAGTCATTCCCCTTAGAGTCATTCCCTTCATAGTCATTCCCTTCATAGCCATTCCCTTCATAGTCATTCCCTTCATAGCATTCCCTTCATAGTCATTCCCCTTACAGTCATTCCCTTCATAGTCATTCCCTTCATAGCCATTCCCTTCATAGTCATTCCCCTTACAGTCATTCCGACATTCCCTTCATAGTCATTCTCTTCATAGCCATTCCCTTCATAGTCATTCCCCTTACAGTCATTCCCTTCATAGTCATTCCCTATCATCCCAGATGTCAATCTGACAATCGGAACTTACATCAAACAGAACTCACCAAATGTTCATCCAAGTCCACCATACTTGACCAAACATCCAAAAACATCTAAATCAATCACAACTGGAGGTTTCCCAAATGAGTACCCCAAATCATCTGTTTTAAGAGGAGGTTCCATTATAAACCATCCAGCTATTGGGGTACCCCCATGACTTTGGACACCCCCAACTAGCTAAGGTACAGATCTGGGGAGGCTCCACGGAATGATAGTGATCATCACAGCAACTGGCGATGCGCTGCACATCTTCTCGGCACAACTGACACTGCTCGCCACTGCAGCCCTTGCAGCCTGAGTTGCGGGGCCAACTAAAACAGTTCCGCTCGATTTCCCCAAGGTCATGGCAAATTTGAGATACCCCACAGTGCCCCACCAATATTTATTGTCTTGGTGGCTGTTGCATATATACATATAATACCGTTGCATTATATATACTATGTATGTATATCCGGCGCTCTCTCACTCTCGCTCTCTCTCCCTCTCTCTCTTTACATCGCTCTCTGGGATATCATGTATATATACGTATGCGTTTTAGATATCTTTCCCAATCTATGGCAAAGCGGAAAAAAGATGCGAAAGAAACGTTAAAACCCCCAGTCCGGGCAGCCGTTCTTCACGCAGGTCTTCGCATCCTGTTCCCAGGCGCACTGCAAGCCCTCCGCGCCATAGAGCCCACTGCAGGGATCCTTGGAATCCACCTCAGCCTGCAGGGCATGGGATTTCACCCATAGATGCGAAGATTCCACCCACATGCTAAATGTCGTTTCATTCCAGCCACATTCCAAGAGTCCATCATTTCCTGAGATTTATATATGATTCTTTGCGAAATGATACACCATGTATCAAATTTTGTCGCTGGATCTGACGTTGTTTGATCTTTTGAATCTATTGTGTTGCGGGAAATTACGTCTTTGCATGTGTTTACTGTATGTGCTGAGGAGAAATGATGTCCGTTTATGTCTGCGTTGCGGGAACAAGTTTTTTCATTTTTTCTATGGTATTTGTTGAGCAGACAAAAGATTTTAGAACCAAACCATGCCATGTAATGGGGTGTCCTATTTTCAGACAGATCCACATTACCTTCTTGTCCCCCAAAATTGAATACAGGCGATTATTGGAGTCATTTTCAAGATCCCAAATGTAATCAAAGGCGAACGTGTGTCTGAACCTCCAAAGGGGCTGAGAAAAAAATCGATGTTTTTGGAACATACCTAAGATGTTAAGAGTAGATTGATCTGACTACATCTGCTTTCTGAAATCAATTACCTTTGCCACACTCTCCCCCGCCAAGCGGGCCAGCAGGCCCCGCTGCGGCCTTGGCATCGACGCACATTTGCGGAGGCTCCACGTTTTCCCAATGACTATGATCCTCACAGCAGCTGTTGATTTTCTCCGCGTCCTTAGATTTGTGCGATCCAGGAGACTATGAAACTATCAAAAATACCAATTCTTCCCAGTAAATTCCCTTTTTCGATTCCCTTTGATCAAGTCCCAGGATTTCCAGATTTTCCAAGCATCAGCCCGACACAGCTGGCATTGCTCGCCACCGCAGCCCTGGCAGCTGGTCTCAAGGCACGTCTTCACGTCTTGCTCCCAAGCGCATTGACTGAACTGATCCCCGGACCTCGGAAGTGCTGTGAAAATGGGGGGGGTGTCCTAAGTCATGGGGGTACCCCAATATCTGGATGATTTAGAATGGGAAATCCCGTGAAAATGGATGATTTGGGGCTACCCCCATTTTAGGAAACCCCCAAAAGTCAAAAAGAATGATACAGCATCTAACTGTGAATGACATTTACATTTTAATGTGCACACCCTGACCTGCAGGAAGGCACAAGTTAAACGATGACTTGAAAGGTCCATGGCTTGCTGGTGGTTTACGTTGGAGGTTTGGAATTCTGAGGGGTGTGTTGTGAAAACCCTTTAAAAATGAGAGTAAAAATGAGAGGATGCTTGGATTCCGAACCATCAACCAAAACAATCAGCCAACCATTGGATGACAGCTTCCCAATGTTCATAATGTTCAATGCGGTCCAATGTTGGTTGACTGGCAAGAAATGACGTAATTTATTGCACTTCCTCAAATCATCATCCATCATCATCCCATAGCTTTGTTGGGAGGTCTAAATGGTCACATCCAAGCTACAGACCCTCACATGGATTCTGGGGTGCCTTGGCCTTGCACATCTCCAAGTTGGCTGTCACGGAGGCCAGCACCTGTTCCGCACAGCAGGACTCGATGGTCTTGGCATTTTGCCGGCACAGCTGGCATTGCTCACCACCGCAGCCCTTGCAAATCGTGTCCATGCAGGACGACACGCACGCCTCATTTCTGTTGCCGAAAAAGAGGCGTGAAACCGTGGGATGCAATGGAGTACCCAATTTCTTTTCGACGAAACCACACCATACACGCCAGAATCCAAGAATCATTGGATTGGGTTAAGGGCAAATTTCCCATTAAAAATAGGGGTTTCATGTAAATTTTCCCTTAAACCAATCCAGTGAAAGAAAAAAACTCTTGCCACAATCAATCCAGCTGCAGAAATGGTCTTTTGGTCCTCCCGGCATAGCTGACATTGCTCACCCCCGCAGCCGCGGCACTTGCTTTCGATGCAATCGTTCACGGTTTCAGCGGAACTGATCACCAACAGAAAGCTCAAGAGGAGAGTGCGGGCCATGGCTCGAATTGATGAAACCACCAGGCTGGGCTGAGGGGCTACCAGGATGGGAGCGAAAATTCTGCAGTCCAAGAGTTGACAGGACTCAGGGAAACCGCTTGGAGGGCATGAAACATCATATCACGACTGGGACCACCATGGGGATGTTGAATTGAATGATGTTGAGGGATGGTAAGAATGTGTTTGATGTGTGTGTGTGTGTAATAGGGGGACTGAATTATTCTGGTGGAAACCCCGTAAACGCATGGTTTCAACATGTTTCAACCGTGAATTTCCGTGAATTTCTCCACCTTTTCCAGGTGAGAAACGCCTTCAGCAAAGAGCCAAGGTTCAACACCGCAGCTGTCGCATCCAAACTCTTCGACCTCGGAACTGGCAGGAAAGGTTGGGCGGTTCCAACCCCACTATGTATATTATGTATATATATATATAGCAATCTGCAAGAAAAATACACAGGTGGGTTACTACTTACTTAGAGTTGTGTAGCATTTCACATTCCATCATATAATGGTATTTCCCTGAACTTTTCTGGTAGTTTTTGTGGGTGCTATGCGGCATACTGTCAAAAATCGTACGCACTGATATTCGTGATAGTATTCATGTCAACATTTGGAACAACGGCCACAATAACCAAACCATACTAAACTACCAGTATCAATGTAATCGTGGCGATGATACAGTAGTAGCAGATCTAAAGAAGTACTAGTAGCAATACTGATACTCAAATGAAACATTGCATATGGTAACAATGAGAAAAACATCATCAACCCAATCGAGGCAAACACGGTGAAATAAGAAGGGTGGCCATTGATTCTCTTCTTTTCTGATGGACTTGGCTTAGGATATCTGAAATGTCTGCCATGTTTGGGGTGTTCAGATCAGAAAATGAGGCTGAAACCAACACAATTGGCGGCTAAGCAACGTAAAACGTTGAGAAAATGTGTTGAAAGGGGGGTTTGGGTTGGCCCACACAACCTCACCATATTCTAACCCCCAAGGCTGGAAGAATGTACAACCCATCAACCCAAAATGGATTTCAACCAACAACAGTACCAACAACATCCACCAACAAGTGGTCTTTATTCTGAAGCATTCTACATTCCATGGAATGTTGGCTTAGGCAAAAAAATGGTCAGTTCCAACGCCACTCTCGAGGAAACTGACCCGCCGCATGAAATGGGAGGGGTCAACCCGATTGATGATGTGGATGTAAAGATTCCTACTGATATGCCTCTACGACTGTGAGGGCAGTTCGGCATGTCAGCAGCTTGGAGTTTCAAATATGAGGCAAACAGGACTTCAGTGGGTCCACCCACCGTCATCCCCTCAACAGCATTCAATTAATGAAGCAGAATCTTTGGAACAGAAGCGTCAAAAGACCTGTTGCTGCCATTAAATATCACCAAGCATCCTCTAAGCAAATCTTGTCCTGAGTTTGCTGTTGCCCGATACAAGCCAGCACAGAAGACACCCATCTTCACCACCTAGCCTCTCAGAATCCATGAGCCCTTCCACTTCCAGCAAGACATTTATCCTGCACATTCTTCAAACCCTTCAGATTTCAAATTGCCACTGATTTCTTTATTCCGAGAATTGGTCGAAAGGAAACATTTACAACGACCCCCCTGAACTCGGAGTCAACAGAAAACATCATTGCAGAATCAATTTTCCAGTGCAACCCACCTCAAAATTGCCAATCTGTGACTATATTATATAATCTATAACAATCCCAAAAATGCTGGACATGTTGATGTTTACCCATATTTACCCATCACATTTTTTTTGGTTGCAAAAATCCAAACATCTTCCAACCAAACATCGGCCCAGCAACTTCCAACAGATGGCCCTTTGGACACGTTGGGTCCAGAGTCTTCAGGTTTTCCAGCAGACCCTTGGGTGCCTTCCTGGAAGACAACCCCAGCAGCTCCAGCAACGTTGGTTTTTGGTGATTTGGTTGGAGTAAACGCCATCAAAACCTTGAAAATCAGCAAAAAAACAATTAAAATCATCAAAAAATGGTGAAAACCATGAGGGTTCAAATTTCACTTGTATCATCAATTGGTCCTTAACACGCATAAACTTATGTATTTATGATAGGGATTGATAATCAACAATGGTGGTTTGACATGGTTTAACAGTTTAACCATCCCAAAATTAGGATATATCTATGCAGGCAAATGTGATATTTAAAAACACCCATATGGGACCCCCAATTCATGAATAGATCCAATGTTAAATCATAGTCTTGATTGCAGTGGTACTTAACTATTAGATACGATTGGCAGGATATTGTGAATGTTACAAGACATAAACGAAAATGGAGCTACGGGAAACATCAAGAATATAGAACATATTGCTCAATGATTTGGCACACTTGAACATTTTTCAGTTGAAACCGTGGGTTTCTACCACCAAATTTGTTGGGGGATCCTGCATTTTTTTCCGTTCAACCGCTTCCAGGAATTCCGTTGGATTTTCGACCTTAGCGTCCAGCAGCTTGCCCTAAAGCGAAAACGCTTTAAGGGGAAACACATAAATTCACCTTAAGCAAACCTAAGCCATAAAACCAGAATTCACCACCATGTTTGTTGAATGGTTAAATCCCGATATCTTTAATCTCTACAGTCATCCCCGCGAAATCCAAGCAGATTCATTGTTACTTATGTTTTATAACCTCGACATATGGCTTATACACCATTCACATGGTGACTATAGCCCTCATTACAACTATAACATCCATGATGACTATATCATGCCTGATCCCGATTTTTGCTGGTCATTATCATCACCAGAGGGTATGAATGTTTGGATGATTAGAATGGCAGTGTGATGACTACATCAGTATATCCAGAAATCTGGTCATTGGGGTGGTTATTTAACATAGCCATGGAAAATCCCCTGTAAATGGAGGTTTTAATGGGAAAATCATCCAAAATTAGCCATTTTCCATGGCTATGTTAAATAACCAGAGGGTAGATTCAATTAGATTCATACCTACATACCCACCCCCTACCGCTATCATCCCAAAGTTTGCAACCATAGTTGCACAATATATGCCCATGTGGTCACATGTGTAACAGTAACGAAAATGATATAATGTACCATAATGCCCAATAAATCTACTGATAAAGTCTGTGTAACACGAATTCTTATCGACCTCATATTGTATAAATCAAAATTATGATACAAATTCGCCAAAAAACATGACATTCCCAGTCTTAGTAAATGATGGAAAAGAAACAGTAAGTACGGATGATAACCAATTAATCGTCATGATAACCCGCTATTAAGTACAATCGAATATTCAACATCAAAACATAATTTGAAAAAAACTTTTAGATATTAAATAGCAAATAGCACTTCACCAAAAACATCAGTACTACTTTTCAAATTGAAAAGTATCAACATCATTGACACTATCTATCAATCAGTGTGATCATTTAGAAATGTTATGTTGGAACAAACATTTTTGTAAGTAGGTTTTTATGAATGCCTATGATTATTCTTATGATCTGGATTAATTGTCATTTCCTCATATTCTATTGTATTACATGACCAGTGCATTAATAATAGTAATAATAGTAATAATTGATAATAATGATCATAGTTAAGTTGATTGATAATGGTCAAGCGATCGGCTATATATAATTAGAATGTTCTATTCTTCTGCTATTGGTTATGATACTGATATTGGTACTGATAATAGTGATGTTGACAATCCTGATTGTGACTGTTATGTTTTGGATTTATCATCCAATAATAGACCTGTTCGACTAATTAATCCAAAACATATGGTAACTACCAACAAAAAATCGTACTTATTATAGTTATTTCCATAAGAACAAGCTTAATTTTTCCATTTTCATGTTTGATTGCCACAGTGCAAACTTGAGAAAACCCCCTATATAAGCATGGTAAAACCATGGAAAATCCTCTATAAATGGTGTTTGTTCATGGACAAAATCCAGGCTTCTGCGGCTTCTGTGGTCTCTCCCGCTTCTCCGCTGGCTTCTCCATCGGCTTCGCCTCCCAGGCTCGGCGTTCCTGCTCCAGGATCGCCTGCAGTGTGGGGTCGCTAGTGACGCGCCCGGCCTCCCAGTCCGTTCTGAAGGCGTGGATGCCTCGGACGAGAACTCGGGGCTCTTCTGTGTGTGTTTCTTCCTATTTTGGGGGGGGAGAAGGGGGGGGCGAATGACTTCAGATATGACTTAGTAGTGCATTTGTTGGTATTGACTTTGGGGTAACTTTTTGATTGATTAAGAGTTATGATTGTTATGTTCTTTGATCCTGTTTTTGGGAGAAGCAATGCACTAAATGGAGGCTTATTTACAGCTGGGAAAATCATTGAACTTGATGGATTTTCGGCAGGCCATGTTTGATTATTAGAGGGTATGTAGTGTGTTGGTAAAATTGTTTTTGATCACAGTTCTGATGTATGGCTAGTATTTCAATGTATTTCATGCTTGAATATGGAAGAAACATGAGGAATAGAAAGAATGAACAGCCGGGACAATGAACCAAGCATGAAATACATAAATCTTGAAAAAAAACATGAAAATTAACCAGAGAAATATGAAGTGGCCTGAAAATCTATGAAAAAAATCTATGATTCACCACATAAAATCATTGAGGCCTTGGCCGTATAACTTTCTACAGGTAATCACCTACCATCTGTACGCATTGTTGGCATAACACTGTGTGGTGTATCCATATATAACCAAATCAAATCCAACCTAAGTGCACATGAATGTACGCACATACTGGTGAGTTACGGGTGCATCTGCAACTATAATGTATACATGTATATATATATATATGTATTTATATATCTATCTATCTATATATCTACGCATATCGATGTTCTTCATCTAATCTCTGGGAAATAGTTTTGCTAAGTTATGCCTTTGTAGCAAAGCTTCTGATGCCCTGGACATCCTGGACTCACCAGTTCCAACATCAAATCACCTGACGGCCGGCCACCCATGACCTGGGTCTCCGAACGTTTGATTCTCTGCAACTTTGGGATGCCCTTGGAAGCTGCGGAAACGCAATGCGAATATCAAACTGACAGCAAGTTGGAGACGGAACCGCGACACTAATGTTTTAACCAAAAGGAACACACAAATCACAGAGACACACACACACATACACTCGTATATATATATATATAATCATATGTTTATATTGAAAACTATATAAATCATGTATATATATATATATGTATATACATATGTATATCATACAATTTCCACGTTTCCTAAATATGCTTCCTGCAACTCCCAGGCAGCCAAGTAACGTGAACGTCATTAACTTTACACCAGGCTTTCCTGGGGCGAGGGAATCAACCGCTCAGGTAGTAGGTTGGAAAGTTCGTTCCATCGCTCTTTCCCCCCCCTCTCTGTCTCTCTCTCTCTCTCTCTCTCCAATCATCGCTCTGTCTATGTATCTATTCCAATGGATTCCAATGGTATCTAATCTAGAATCTAAGCTAATCTAATCTAATCCAATCGAATCTATATATCTAGCCTACTGACCTTTCTAATCTATCTAATCTTTCTATTTCTTAATTCTTAATCTATCCTATCTTCTTGATCTATCCTATCTTTCTTCATCTATACGTTCAGATCTATCTGAATATTTAATCCAATCTAATCAAATCCAATCCAATCCAATCTATGAATTAATCTACCGATTTATCATATCTTGTTTTTTCTTATCTATGTTTTGCCTTCTTTCTCTATCTATCTTTCTTTCTATCGATCTATATATCTTTCTATCTTTCTGACTGTCTGTCTGTCTATCTGTCTATCCATCTATCCATCCATCTACCTACCCACTGGATTGCTTCATTGTGATTGCTCGACAGTATCCAGTCATTGCGGGAAAATAATCAGGAGGTTTGGCTATTCCATTGAAACCCTCATTTCTTGCCAGCAGAATCTCTATTCCTTGTGGACTAAAACCACCAACCACCAAGCTCAACCGGGCTCAGCCATGTGGCCAGTGCTTTTCGAATTCCGCCCCAGCATCGCCTTCTTGCTGTCTCATCCCCTCGGCTTTGGTCATCGCGTGATGCTCTGTCCGAAAGTCATCTGTGCCATGAACACAGTGTGCCCCTTATCCCTCCAAGTAAAACATAGTACAGTATATCTATAGAAATGGTTTTAACATGTTTTAACCTCAGAATGATAGTACAGTGTCAAGCCTCTTCTTGTACAAATGCGTACGAGATGATTGCTATTTGGGGATACCATGTCACCATCCAACTGCTAAAAGGGCTGCTTGATGAGTAAATCCAAAACCGAGCCAAGCCGCCTGCAGCCAGGTCATGACTTCTGCATCTTCCCGCGTCTGCGCTGTATGGCAGGGGAGTCTACATGTTTAAAGCTTAAAGGTTTGAACATATGCAAAACCTTCCACAATGGCACATGTACCAACCTCTGTAAAGGCCAATTCATGCGAGATCTGACAAAGTATGACTTTGAGAAGTACAAGAGTTGGGTTTGATTCACACCTTTGATGCACTATGACATATACATGACTTCGTCGTATCAATTCATCAGATTTGTGGCACATCATGGCTTAATCCGCAACTAAGTACAGTCCGGCACATCTTCAGGGTTTACTTTTCCCGTCCCGTTCTTGTTGGTAAAGAAGACATGCCAAGGTCTCAAATCTCTGCGCATTTGGTGCTTTGAATCATCAGCTCTTAATTGCTCAATAAATCTCCATGTTTGGTGGGCCTTATCCCGATGAATGGGCCGTATCCATGCCAATTTTTTTTAAAAAAATCAGCCACTTGACCCACTTTCTCTAGTTGAATCACCTCGTCTTTTCCATCTTTTCCATCTTTTCCTCCTGGCTTGCATCGAAGTTCATGCTCACCATGGGCGAAGGGACACTCCGTGCCTCTGGCCTTGGAAATCGAATGGATTCTGGCCATTGGTAGGGAAACATGATGAAACATGACCCTTCCAATGGATTGTCCTAATATCTCCACTCAATGGTGAAGATTCTATACATACATATATCACATATATCATATATTATATATACATATTCATATTTATGTATGTGTGTGTATATATCCTCCAGTGTCATCAGACATGGCTGGCTGGGAAATCCCGCACTAAATGTAGGTCTTAGTGGGCAGGAAAATCCTCTGTAAAAATGGGCAATCTTCCAGCAAACCGTGTTTGGCTACCAGAGGGTACAGGAAACCATAGGTTTTTTTTCCACCAATTGCAAGGGCTTTCCCTTCGACCAATTCAAGGCACCATATGATGATGATGATGATGATGATGATGATGATGATGATGATGATGATGATGATGATGATGATGATGTGGAAAATTCCGATGCTTGATTTTCCCTTCATTCAATTCCGGGATGGATGGGGACCCCCAACATTTTCCAACTACAAGAAGATCAAAAAGGCGAAAGGCCATCGATTGGTTACTCTCCCGACACCTCAAGAAAGGCTTGACAGGCTTGATGGTTTCTATGGGCCTCTCCCATTTTTGGGAGCTTTCCTCTTGAACAAGGGAGCTGAAGAGAACCTAGCTGGTGGTTTCAACACATCCTCAAAAAATCGTCAGTTGCATTGTGGATTGTCACTCCATGTAAGTACAGAATAAAGAATAGTTCAAGCAAATTGGTTGTCACTCAGGTGTGCTTGCTGGCTGTCATTCATGCCCAACTGTGTTAAGATATCGCTATGACATGCGTACGTGCAAATTGCACCGAACATTTGACATCACGATGCTAAGCTCACGATTATGTCTGCCAACCTGCGCACCTTTGTGCGCAGACTTGTCTGTATAGGGCAACCGTTGGAAACACTCTTTGCAAAACACGGGCTGTGGTAACTGATAGAGAATCTATGAAACTCTATGCGCATCTCAATAATGTTGATACAACAATAATAAACTGTCCCAAACATCACCATCATTGGGTGGTATAAACCCTGCAAATATGGGTGGTTTATTTATTATTGCTTTACTAACACTACTCAACATGCAATCATCTTATACCAACGATCAACATACAAATGGTCTATCAATGGGGAGTTTCCCATTGCCATGCACCTTACCTCCGAAAACCAAACCAAAACCCATCTCAGGACAGGAGTCGCATCGACCGCTCATGTGGTAGGTGCAGAGATCCATCTTAAACTTTCGGTTCCCCACGCGTCCCGTGGGGTCCCAGGATTTGCCATAACCTTTCGACTTGCCATCCCCTTTGGCCATGATTCCGGCTGGACTCGATCCGCGACAGCTGAGGTTGCAGAGTTCAGATGGGGAATGCGTGGTGTAAGACATCCAGAATATGGCGATGTCCAAAAAAAGGAGGGATAAATGAATATTAAAGTGTACTAGTACAATTATGATTACATGACCAAAACCAATTTTTCGCAAGCAACTGGACATCTCTCCGCTTTTTTTTTTGGTTGAGCTACCTTACACCTCAACCTTCTCCGCAGTGGTTCCATAAGACGATGACTAAGTAACCACTTAGGGGGCTATCAACATCCATGCCAAAATAGACTTTGCGGTTTATGGCATTGGCTTTGCCAGTTTGCGGTGATGATTGCAGTCACTCTGAACCAGAAACCAAGGCTATGCCCAACCCCAGCTTTGGTGAACCCGGCGTGCCTCCGTTGCATCAGACATTCCAGACCTCGGGTCTCAGAGCCTGGAACAGTTCCACTTTGAAACACCACCGTGGCAGTGAGATCAACAAAGAAATGGTTTCATGTGGAAAGAGTGAACAAACAGTCAATAGCTGATTCCATTCTAATCCGACCGACAATTCAACATTCCTCCTATTCTTCCCGTGCACCAAGCAGTAAAACCCCAACCTCTGTTCTGTTCAAACGGGTAATATCAATCTGAACGACTTATGTCATAAGTCCCCCTGAAAAAGCAAACAGTGCCATTTTGAGATGATTCCCATTGATTCCCCAATATATCAACCATCATCGTTTGATCCCCAAATCTCAATGGTTCGCTGCCCAGGTAGTTCTGGGATGCCGAGTGACATCATCCTGGGACGTGTTGCCGGTGAGGATCCCCCAGCCTTGGTCTGTTGAAACCGGCAGCTTCGGTGGCTAGGTGTGGTATTAAACTTTCAACCCAACATAAGCCAAACACTTGAGGGTGATATAGTTTGGATATCGTTTGATATAGTTTGAGTGGTATCGTATCAACCGTCAATACCGACTTGATATGATGAAACACATTGTGTCTTCCCGTCCAAATTTTGAATACCCCCTGGGATCCCCTGGGAATCCTGGTTTGCTGCTGCACCGGTTCATTTTCCGGCTAAACGGCTTAACGTGTTAAAACATAGATAACTCCCCCGCCACCAGGAGAAAAAAACTGATCAAGATTTGTTAGCTCCCATCCCACAGATTCTGGCCACTTTCAAACATAACTAGCTCGCTTAATGAGACCCCAAACAGAGCTGAAATCCGCTACACTGCCGCTACAGTCCACCAAGGTTTCTCCGAGGGCACTGATCACTGTGCCCAAGGAATGATTGTATGTTTCGGGTGCCCAAGCTTGACCCACACCTACGGCAACCCTAGAATAAACGGACAAGTTCTAAATCAATGAGGTAAAAGTGTAAGAATCATCTATAGCGATCCCCCCCCCCCCAAAAAAAAAAGTGGGAAAAGTACCATCCTACCAAAATAGTGAAAAATTACATTTGTTCCTATCTTTTTGGGGGCTACCCCCATAGAACATCCTGCGACAGCTGGAAAGCCGCATCCCCCATCTGACCACCCAGCCAGGCCAAAGGAAGAATTGCGCTGCTTCGGAGTGGATGTCGTTGGCCTAGCTGGGAAGTTGAGCCAAGACAAGGCAAGCCCGGTCAACCCTGAAAGCTGGGGCAAACTCCGGCATTCAAAGGTGGCAATGGAAAATCCATTCTATAGATTATTTTCTCATTAAAGCTTTCATGTGTAATTAAAGTATAAATAATAGTGGATTTCCTATTGCTACATTTGATTGCCGGAGGGTGAGTGACTTTTATATCTTTTTGGAACCTGCTCTATGCGTGGTGAAGACCCAGACTCGGAAACCCAAATCATCCATGGCTAGGAGGTCGCCAGGGCCTGGAGAGTGGTAGAGGGAAGCGATGCTTCTGCTCTTCCGCCTGGCTGGATGGTTTACAATGGAAAGTTCTATCAAAATGGATGATTTAAGGGTACCCCCATGACTTAGGAAACCTCCATATGGCGGAACTAGACATGAATAAGTATGGCGTTCCAATGGGTTACAGGAGTCTTGTCCGGTTGGACCTGGAAGACCAATGGGTAGAAAATCTACCAGCCATGTAGGTCAAGGCCCAGAATCCGCCCGAATCCCAAAGAAAGCAGCAATGACAAAACACAAAAAAAACACTTGGTTAAAAATGGTTAAAGATGGTTGAAGCAAGGGGCCAGAACCCACCCCAAAGAGTTGGCAAATGAAGTTCCCAATGCTATTGAAATTGTTTCCCCAGTTGGACTATGTTGAAACGCTTCGAGTCTCACATAAGGACCATGACAGGGTGCCAATCTCTGAGGCTTTTCCGCACTGAGGATGGTTCTGGGTGTCTCCACAACTTTGAATGGATGAACCAGCTACGACAGCTACAAGTACCTTTGGCCCTCAAATGTTCTCAGATCTCCAGTTCCAGCTCGTTAGGGTCGAACTGTCCTGAGCGCCACTGTTATTGATCACCAGGTGCTTTCAGGTTTTGAGACACAATCACTGAAACCCGCAAACCAACTTGATTTCCATGATCGGTTTCTAACTATCTTTGTGGCAAAGGGCAGAATCCAAAGTATCCCATGGCTTTGTCTGAAAATTGGGTACCCAAAAAATCCCGCCAGGTCGACCATCACACCTCTCCTACGATCCAAGCTGCCAATGCCATCTTTCAACAGCCACGTGGGCTTCAGATCTGCCAGCTTCCGAGCATTCTCAGGAAACCTGCTGTCGCAAACCAGGGGCAAATCCACCAGACTGTTACAACAGAGCTGCTTGGTACAACCTCTCTGAAGAAGTCGTGAGCCATCCTCATGGAAACAAGAAATGAAATGCCTTCGGGCAATCGAATATGGCAGTGGAACATGTTCCACTGTTATCTCTTCTCTTTTCTCAATGTTTGTAAATGATTTCCCCCGTTGGCAAGTGGGATGAAACTTGGGGATACAAGCAACCATACATCAAGGGATAAATCAGGCGAGCATCGTGACAACTGGGCACCACCGAAGTCCCATGTTGTTGCTTGGTTGCATCTCAGAATGACCAAAATCTGCGATCCCCCGGGCTGAAATATCAACTCCGGATGCATCTATGTGGCAAAACCAATGGTTTTGCACATAAAAGCCATCCCCAATACACAGAAAAGGATCAAAATAAGGCATGCTGCTACCACAAATGGGTGGTATAAACCATTTAGTTGTTATTTATGGCCTTGTCAGCATCCGACATTCTCAAGGGCTATCGGATAGTGGCACCTGGGATCTGGCAGGGCCACTGTCAAGCTACCAGCCGCCTGCTGGCATCGCGTGGCTGGTGGCTCAGAGCGGCTTTGAAATGGGATGGTTTCATGTCTTCCTTTGAGAAATGATCCATAAACTTGGATCAATTAAGGTTTGCTAGGAGGCCAAGGTGGATTTTGCCCGGAGAGAAGTAGCTAACATCATTCGCCACCAAAAAATCCACTGGAACATTTGGGCTTGCAACCAACATCATGAGACGAAATATAATAGTTGCCTGGTCAGTACATATGCCTGGTCAGCAACTATATGATCTTGTCCGAAACTTGGAAGCTTGGGGTACCTTTCTAAACCCACTAGCCAGACACAATGTTTCGTGTCAAGAGTGCCATTTGGGGATACCCCCCCATTTTCAGACCACTGAGCGGGATGACCATCAATGCCTGTGCTCCAGCAATGCCCAAGGCTGAGTCTTCGAACCTCAGAAAGTGTGACCCCCATCCACCCCACATCCACTGTCGTGAGCAAAGAAAATGTGGAGCCATCACATATGATTCAGGAAATGTGTGTCTGAATCATTGAATGACAGCTAGAAATAGATAAAAATGGCAAGTCAGCAACCTACAGCTATGATACCTGAGATCTACTGAATTGCTTGTCGCACGGCTAAATGCCTGCAGCCTTCTGCAACTGAGTCCAGAGTCGCTGAGGAAAAAAAACTGTATGCTGACAGGCATGATCCATCATGATCCCCGTGAAAATATTGAGAACTAAAGATTTTCAAGCCCAAATTTATTAGAAACGAAAACATCACATTACAATTGACAACGTCCCGACCAAAGTAAGTAGCAGCGTCTAGGTACTTGTTACCATGACTTCAATCAGTTTTTTTCTGCTAACTTCAGGACTCCTCCATCAGCTTCGCCAGGGAACACTATGCACCTGGTGGCATCTTTGCCCAGCCTCCGCGCGGCCTCCAGGAAAATGTCTGGCCTCAAAGGAAAGAAATCTGGACATCTCATCTGGCTTGATATGGGAATTAATGTGCTGCTCCAAAAGCCCACTGAGCTGCGGTGTTTAGACATGTTCCAACCCCTAAAATAGTCTCGGAAGGTGTTTGAAGTTTGAGGGCTTCTAGGAAAATCATCCAATGAACATAGTTTTACCAGTACTGTGCTTGATGAATGGAGGGTAGATGGGAAGCTCGTCGGTTGGTGCGTGGGATTTTCCAGGGTTATGCGGATGTTCCATGAGTTTCCAGGCATTGGGCCCACAAAAAATGCAAATGGCAGTGAGCAACCCTAGGGTTCGGCGTTTCTTTTACCCAGACCCGGGAGATGTCTTTGCGCAGTCGGCAAACCCACACAGTAGAATGCAAAAGAGGTAATGTAAACTCTTTCATCTAGTACAGCCATGCTCAACCGCTCCTGTCTCCGGGGCTGGGAATTATACCGGGGTGTATAACTAACACAAAAGATTGTATAACCGGCATCACTGACCACATACGATACTACCGTATAACATCTTGGAACATCTTAGAACCATGGCCAGTCTCAGATACTACGACTACCCAAGACTGCAAGAATATAGATTCTTGGTTGCTTAGTATATACTCCCATTTTTGGCAAATATCGGCAATTACGAGAGATACTAAACATTACTAAACCAACGTTTCCACCGGACACAAGCCCTTCGCCAAGTCGGCCAAGTTGCTGAGGTTTCCCTCTCTTCACTTCATCTCCTGTGACAACCACATCCATCAACTTCAGAATCTCCTGGGCGACACCCGACCGTCGGAGCATTGGAGAGGACAGCCTTGCAGAAATCAATGGGAATGACACGCTGCAGCAGCATCGATTTCCATCGTGCCTTGTGGTACTCCATCTTCTGGTTGAAGGATGGCCTGTTCGCCGCTGCCCAAGCCCACTGGTGCCACCAAACAGCAAAGGGGAACCCCTTGGAAAATACTCTCTCTCTCTCCATCTGTTTCTATCTTCTCAAGGAAAATACTAGCTGTGGCATAGTTTTCAAGTAATTAAGTGACTGACCATATCATATTTTCTCTGCTGGTGAGTCTTCTGGAATGAATTCCACACGCAGAAACACTGTCATTTCATTGGTTCATCTCCAACTTTGTGGTTTCCCAGTTTGTTGCGGAATGATCACCACCTTTCCCCGCAGATTTTCGTTGTACCCCATCTTCAGACACATCCATAAACATGAAAATGCCAATTCTTCCTAAGTTTTCCTAGTCAGTGAACTCCCCACTTTGAGCTGGTCTCCTTGACGAATTCTCCCAGGTCTGCCTGCGACCTCCACCCCCCACCGTGAAAAATCGTGTTCCGCCTGGGGCTGGAGGTGGCGATGGCCATGGGGACACCCATGTCCTTCAGCCGGCGCAGCAGTTGCAGCGTCCCTGGCCATGCCTGGATTGTAGCGTAGAGCACCTGTGGATCTGAGATGGGATGATGACTTGATGATTTCATCGGGACTATCAGTTGGTTTGACCCAATATGGATATAACATGATGTAACTGATAAAACCAGAAATAAGGGTTTCTACGCAAGAGAACACCGAACACATTTTATCGAATCAGAATGGGGATATCGCGGGATACGTAGCCAACAATATGAAAATTTTGGGTGTGTCTGAAAATGGGACGCACCCACGAAATTGCAATCTTAAGGGGGAACATGATGATAAACCACAGGAGCTCAGACAAACCCATATGATATCATATAATGATATTCTCAGAAAAAAAACAAATCACGATTTTACAAACACAATATGTGGGGGGGAATGATTGTACACAGAAACATGGAGATGTCGTTGGTATACCCCAAAAAAAAAGACATAGGGAGACTAATTGTTGAGGCGAGGAGTTGGGATCATGCACGAAGAAACTCATCCAGGTCACCTTCTTTCCCCTTTTTTCCCGATGCTTGTTGGGATATGGCCAACAATTTCCCAGCAATAACGGTGATATCAAGCAATGAATGATCAGCTACAGCAGCTACATTAAGCTGGTAACTTATGATCCCATCACCAGGAGCTTCAGGGAACCACTGGTGGCTACCCTCTGGGAGACGGCAAGCCCACCTTCAGATCATTCATGTACTCCTGCAGCTACTATTTTTGAGCACCCTCGCAATGAAATATACGCGACGTATCGAGTCGTGCTTTTCAAAATAAGTTCCTTTATCTTTGCATATCTTTTCCCAAATTTACCTTGATTGCATGTGAACGAAGCAAGCCATAAAGATACGTGCAAACTAGCAATTGCTCTCCACTCAGTGTGGTTCACTTTTGCCTGGCCACCTTCAGTGTTAAGTGCTCTCTCCTCTCAGTCATGCCCAAGCTCCATGCAACAATCTCTTCTTTCAGTTCCGTGGGGGCCCATGCGAGCTCGGAAAACCAAAGAACAGCAACAAGAGAGGCCAACCCCACTAGCATTCGTGGTTGGAACGCCCAATGGTCCGAATGGTCCTGGACATACTTCTCCGGTTTTAGCACAGTCTTCGGCATTTTCAGCTCCTGGCGACTTCCCCACCGCAGTTCATGCGCATGGTGACACAAAGGAGAGCCGGGTTGGTGCATCTGCATAGTCCCTCGCTTGAATATTTACAGTACTCCAGACCTAGGGCAAGACATTCTGGCCAATATGCCCTACAACATCCTACAACAACTCCTTCCTCGTTTTACCATTTAAAGGTACAATCTGTTCAACTAGACGACGGATGGCCCGAGAGCGAAGAGAAGTATAGTGAGATATATATCTGTGAAGATCGTATAACACGAAATATATAGAGAGAGGAATATATGNTATAGTGAGATATATATCTGTGAAGATCGTATAACACGAAATATATAGAGAGAGGAATATATGAAGATGTCTCAAAGAAAGAAGATGTGAATGGATAAAATGCAAATAAAAAGAGATTGATGAGTATGTGAAGATG
>BGPT01001726.1:166-42419 GCA_003297045.1 Symbiodinium sp. clade C Y103 | reverse complement strand
ATGTGCAGATGTGAAGATATGCAGATGTGAAGATATGAAAATGTAATAATGCAGATCTCTTTTTACGAAAAACCCTTCGCAGACGCTCTCGGGAAAAACCAATGGTTCAAATCCATGGTTTTCCCCATCAAAAATTGCCATCAATTGAGGTTTATCTCGCGCATTTTTGGACAAACCTGTCTGGAACATCTCATTTTTGACAAGGGCCAACCGGTGAAAATCAGAGTTGTGGAACACTTTTTTGCTTCAGGAACTGAAAACTGGCAGCGTCTCACACTTGGCTTCCATGCAAAAAACTCCTGAATCTGAATCATTTGCTGAGCAGCAGTTCCCTTTCCTTTCTGCAAGAACACAGCACACACACCCCGGCGCTGCTTCATTGGGGTGCAGTAGGCATAGGCTTCCGCTTTTCACCGCAACTTTTTCAAAACCCGAAGTCCTTTGATTCCTTTGATCCTAAAACCCTTGAATCCTCCAGAGTTTCTTTCGCCGCGGCATATGCGATTGAAGGCCTTGAAGCTGGTGCAACGACCGCTGGACCTCCTGGTACTTCTTCTGGAGCGTCAGGATGCCCTCGTCTCCTTCACAGCAGGGAGTGGCCTGTTCAAAGGATCAGGAGCACATTGCCACCAGGCTGCCCCCACTGCTACAGGACTTGCAGCTGGTCTTCAATTCCACTGCTGTCCCCCCCATACCGCGGATCACCCCAGGTGACCAACCCTCCATGGCCCAAAACGGCTGCAAACGCTGCATCCGTCGAGTGCAGCTTGCGCACGTGTCTGAGTTGATGTTGTACCGCGCGACTGTCGCCCCCGAAGCTTTCATCACCCCAAGTGACAACGGATCCATCTGCCAGGATCGCAGCAAAAGCTCCTATGGTAGAATGAAGTTGCTCCACATTCTTCAGGTGATCCTCAACTTCGCGGCTATCCCCACCAGATTCCGGATCACCCCAGGCCACAGCATTGCCCGAACCAAGTATGGCAGCGAAGGCTGTGTCGGTGGATTTGATCTGCTGCACATCCCTCAGCTGATGTTGAACCAGGCTGCTGTCGCCACCAGACGTTTGGTCGCCCCAGGTAACCACAGTCCCATCAGCGCAAATGGCTGAGAAAGTTGTTGAAAATTGCACAGGCAACAGGCCCAAAGGACACTGCCACCGAGAAAAGCCTTAGGCAACCCCTGGAGATCTGTAACGCCGATCAAGCAGCNACACTGCCACCGAGAAAAGCCTTAGGCAACCCCTGGAGATCTGTAACGCCGATCAAGCAGCTTGGATCTGACATCAGCCAAGTGTGTGAGCACATCACAGTCATAACCTCTATTGTGGCCTACCGGCCACCCCAAGACATATTGCAAAGAATCAGAAGGTAAACGACATCTCGTAGAGCTGAAGCCCGGACAAAACCAGGCCAAGTGTTCCCACGTCGGGCAAACATTCGCTTCACACCAAACGCAGTTCTGAATCTCCATTCCTCTAATCTTATCAAATCTCGCATCAGAAACAATGGCCCCAACCATAACACCACGGCCGTGAGCANGCTTCACACCAAACGCAGTTCTGAATCTCCATTCCTCTAATCTTATCAAATCTCGCATCAGAAACAATGGCCCCAACCATAACACCACGGCCGTGAGCATTTTGGTCTCTGAAAGCTCGACGGGCCGCAGTCATGCGTTCCTCAGAATAAGCAACATTGCCAACCGCCGCAGCATCCCTGCGACCNACGGCCGTGAGCATTTTGGTCTCTGAAAGCTCGACGGGCCGCAGTCATGCGTTCCTCAGAATAAGCAACATTGCCAACCGCCGCAGCATCCCTGCGACCGCTGGCTGAGAAAGCATGGCGTGTTGCTTGAATCAGCTTGACACTTTGAAGTCGCACCTGAACTGCACTGCTTTCTCCACCGTACATAGGATCACCTTGGATTTGTGCCTTTGGTGGGCCAAAAAAAGGGGAAAAAAACACAGAGATTCCCCAGTTCTGGTGGATTCACCAATGGGAAGAACCACCAAACCATCGACTCAGCAAATCCAAGTCGCCCCATGTAACAACCGTCCCATCTCGAAGGATTGCAGCGAAAGCACCGTCAGTCGACTGCACCTGCTGGACGTTTTGAAGACGATCGCGGACTGCGCTGCTATCGCCTCCACATTTGGAATTACCCCAGGTGACAACACGGCCATTTCCTGCAGGGCTTCAAAATGTTCAACTGGGGCACCGAAACCGTTGGCCGACAACCAGCCAAAACGGAAGGTTGCAAGACCAAGTACTTAGAGTACTTGAAATCATTATGTCCAACACTCTGGATGCAGTTTGAAACCCTGTCCTAGGATTGCCGCAAAAGCGCCGTCCGTCGCCTGCAGCTGCAGCACGTTCCTGAGTTCATCCTGAACTGCACTGCTGTCGCTACCATTGTATGCGCCCCAGGTAATTACAGTGCCATCTGCTCGGATTGCAGCAAAGGCCCCAGATGATGTAGTTTGTATTGTTTGCACACCTTGAATTTGCTTGAGGCTTAAGAGGTTCATTAAAGAATATTCCCAATAGATTCCCCAAGTGGTGAGTTAACCAATAGGAAACTCCAAAGAAAAAAATTGACTCAGCAAATCCATGACACAGTGTAACTGATCCTGGATTGCAGTGCTGTCACCACCAAAGTCCTGATGGCCCCAGCTGACGACTCGACCGTTTCCCAAGATGGCAGCAAAAGAATAAGGCGATGCCTGGATGGAGCGGACGTCTGCAAGAAGACTCTCAATTCCATCCTTGGAAGTGGTTGAGCCAACTGTCTCCCAAGAAAAGATGAAAGTCAACTGGGATCGTCATCCCGAATTCTTTGAGGATGGCAAATAAGCAAATCGAAAAAAGAAACATGTCCAAACATTAGTCAATCATCAGTCAAAACCACCACCTAGCATCACTATCACCACCATCTTCCGGATGACCCCAGGTGACAACAGATCCACCTGTCAGGATGGCCGCGAAAGCACTATGGGTCGCCTGCACTTGCTCCACACCTCTTAACTGCAGCTTGACCCTGCTGCTGTTGCCACCCGACAACCAACTGCCCCACGTCACGACACCGTTCCCTCCACGACAGAAGAGTGCGAAGGCGGTGCCCGTTGCAGCGAGCGTGGGATCTTGGGCAATGGCGCTGAGACTGCTGCCATCTCCTCACCAACTGGGCGAAACGAAACAGGTCTGATCCACGACCCATTTGAAGATCACCCATTGGGGGAATCACGTTTCTCTACCAATAATCCGCTACAGGACGTGGTGGTTTGAGTCCCCAGGTCATGGGACCTTTACCGACCCCACACAAGATATTCCCTGAGAAAAACCGGCGCTGAAATGCGGTCCCAAGCTGGACATCGCGTTGAAAAAAAAAATCAAGGCCGGAATCCAGGCAAGTCCACTAGAAACACATACCCGCAGGAAAAGACCATGCATCCAGGGTGTCCTACAGGATTTCATTTAAACCAACCCAGTCACCTCAACATCACCAAGTCTCCCAGCCCCGCTTCTTCCAGAGATTGCAGTGGATCCAAAACATGGCCATCTGGTGACACGAGCCTCAAAAAGCCTTGCCTGGGCAGAAGTGCAGCTGAGGGCGTCGGGATCATGAGCAGGGACCACCTGGTAAGCAAACATGGCAATGGAAGAAAGAAAACACATGGGTGATGAGTGGATCTGGATCGTCTATCAAAACATGTTTTCTCAATACATCATGTATATATATATATATAGTAACGCGTATATATCCATGTGTCAATGGGCAATGTGCCATTGCCATATTAGCTTACCAGCGGGCCATCTAAAGCCTACTAGTGGGATGATTAGCAACGACTGGGATATGTCCCAGACTGTATTGGTATGGCTATATATGTAAACAACATGCTGTATATGATAGATTTCTACATACGTATAGGAACATTCTTAAACATATCTATATCCTTGGATCGGCACAGCAATCCCATCCCCCAAGAATATTAAGGAATACTGGATCTGGATACGCTCCTGGAACCTCGGATTATATCACAAGTAAAGTGTGTAACTTTGTTTATGTCGGGTCCCTTGTGATCTGACCTATCATCCAAGGCATTTCATATTGCGCTCTCCAAGTGATCCAAGTCTTTAGACTATTCTAGTATTGCAACAAACACGGATGGATTTCCAGTACCCCCAGTTTAGCAAGCCCCCAACCATTCATGTTAATATCTAATTGTTGCTAATAAATTCAAAAAAATGTTTCATGTAAATTATGGCATTGGCTATGCATCCCAAACATATTTGATAGTTCACCTTCATGTTCCCTTTGAAACATATCCCCATTATGCTACAATTGATGGATAAGCCCCGACCTTTGACACGTTTTTTTGTTATTAGTAGTGTAAGTAGGCTTAGCCCACTTATAACTAACAACTGCTTAAAATCCACTTACTAACTGGTTAGAACGCACAGAGTAGGGCGAAACATTGGCCCTTTGGTGCGCCCAGTTGCCCCAAAGACTGCTGTGCCGCCACCTTCAAGTCACACACCGACCGCTCGGATGCCGGAAGTGAAACCGTCTCAGAACGACCGCTCGGTAAGGTCACCGTGAAGGAACGGCTCGGTGCGAGACCGGCCATGGCAATGATGGGGGTGGAAGAAGAAGTGTGTGATTGAATTAGAAAATTGGGGGATTGACCAATTTGAACTCACAGGAACCTGAATCTAACAAAAGTTTCATATTGAATCAGAAGATGTTGAGATTGATGAATTTGAAAAGACTGAAACCAGTATTTAACCTGAAAAAAATTGGATTCAGCAAGAACAAAGTCCAAAAGGATAACAAATGAACCACTGGACGCCGAGATCTAAACATTTCCAGAATAACTCGGAAGAACGGTATCCCCAAAACCCATTGGGCAGTTTCCCATGGTTTCCCTATTTCAAAAATAACACAACAAATAACCATTACCCTCTGGTATATTAACAGTTCGACCCTGAGAAACTCGCTATTTTGAGAGGAAACTCATCTTCCAATCCCGATGACTGCCAGGGTCGATGTTACCAGATGGTAAGTTGAATGATAACTTGGGGTCCCCCATTGGACTAAGGCCTAATCCCCATCTGGCTCCGAGCCAAGACGTCTGCAGCAAACCTGCTGGGATGATCTGAGCGATTTCCAAATTGATGCTTCGACACCAGGGAATGCCTTGATATCCTTGGTGTATGTATGTATATATATATATATATATATCAGTGATACTGTGACTACCCAGATAGATAGATAGATTTTATTAGATTAGATTAGATTAGATTAGATTAGAATAGAATAGATAGATAGATAGATAGATCCCTGGCGAATATGCCCTGCAAGATCCCTAACCAAAAAAATCTCCCAGCTATCTATGAGATTTTAACTGCCCATTTAACGATCATCAAGGATCCAAACACATTGCATCACCCCAAAGTTCTGCCCTGCTCCGTTCCTTTCGAGGTGGAGATAGTAGTCTCGTACCTCCAGCAGCCAACTGGGGGTTCTCCATTAAAAACCTAGGGGTTATCCATGAAAAAAAAGGAGCTTGAACCAGTCAAAATTGGTGATTGAACTGATTTAATCATAGGGATTTCACCAAGAGAATATGGATTTCTCTCTAAACCGACGATTTATGGCCATTGAAGATCATTCCAGCATGCGGACAATCAGGTTTTCCAAATAACGGGATGGAATATGGGGGTTTCAATTCTTCAGGTCTTGCAGGGGCACATGCTCATTGGTCGTCAGGTTGCAACCGATGATGATGCAGTGGTACCTCAGCAGCAGATTCCCAAGCAAACTACTGAGACGATTCATGAACTTACGATCAGTGAGTAATTCGGTCACAGACCCCAGTAGTTGGAATATGTCATGATCTATAGATATCTAGAGGTATTGACATTCAAAATCCAAATTTCAGCTGGATTGTCTCAGAAAAAAAAGACCCCGGAGCCGGAAAATGACCACTGCCCTCCATCCCAGCGATCGTTGTGAGGTCGGCACAGGAGGAGGACCCCAAGGCCCAGGAATATGGTGAAGGCGTAGGTCATGTAGAGGAGCTGAAGCCATGGTTTAAGCATGAAGGATGGAGAGAGTAACAAGCCCAGAATTGGGATTTCACCAGCCGAAATCTTGTTTTTTGTGGGATTTAGATTTAAGAAAGAAAATGGAGTCTGATATTTGGGTCTCAAAGCAATGCTGGGAACAATGGGGTATATAACCACTGAGAAAGTCCGATCCATTGGGAATCGCCATCCGAAAAGCCTGGCAAGGTGTGGCCAGCTGTCATGGAAATCTAAGAGAACAGGAGTCCAACAGAGCGGAGGATTCTGCTATCCCAGCCCAACCCAAAAAGAAACACCCATCAATGTTATCATCCTGTTGTGACTATCGCTATCCCCACCATCCCCATTCCCATTCCCATTCCCATTCCCATCATCATCATCATCATCATCATCATCATCATCATCATCATCATCCTCCTCACATGCTGATCCTCCTCCTCATCGATGTATTTTCGTTCATCTGTGCACCAGCCCCACCAGTCACAGGCTGCCAGCTGCCTCTCCCACGTTGGCGATGAAAAATTTTCGCAACGCCTCAGGCCCACCGAGGCTTGGGATCTCAGAACCCGATCCCAATGGGTGCCGCTCCTCTCGGCTCCCAGCCATCTTGGGATCCGCCTGGTGAGCCATGCGGAAAGTTAAGGACACCTCCGAAATTGAGAGGAATGTGATGATTTTAGGATATTTTCCATATGGATTGTTGGAAATTGAAATTGAGAGGTTCGAAGATCTGGAGACTAAAACTTGGGAAGGGTGTTGTTGGTCTCCCATAGATGCTGCATATGACATTTTATGACAAAGAGACATGTCTCGGCATTCCAAGAATGAGTGGTGAGTATTCCCAAAGGAAAGTGATTCCCTTGGTCCTCCCCAGATAAATAGTGGCATAGTCCCTCCACAAATCAACTACAAATGATGCTGACACAGATCCAGCAACTCTGGCAGCATCTGCAGCACAGCGCAGCTGCTTCGCCTGGAAGAAAAGTCTCCACAAGACCTGCCACACAGGTCGAATGGCTTCCAGGGGGAGATGGCGTGAGACGGCAAAACTCATCCACGGCAGGATCGTTCAAAGCAGCACATCAGCAAATCATTGATTTTGAGCTATGGACATTTTTGGGTCGGATGTGTCCTATAGAAACCAAGAACCTTCCGAAACTGTGTGCGTGTTTGTCTGGCTCTCCAGCTGTTCTGTTCTGCCTCTTCATGAAGGACTTTTCCAGGAGCACTATGAACAACTGCTTTGGTGGTTGAGTCACCTCCTGGAAAAATCATTTGCCTGATTCGTGTCATCATCCCAAGTAACACGAACAAAAAACAAGGTGATACAGCTACAATTGCTAAAACTATCCCCAGTGATTTCTTCTGATTTGCTGCCAGCAAGATGTGACACAACCAAAGGAGGTGGCTAACTGCTAACTAATATTGGCAAAGCAATAGTAAACCATCCTCAATTTCACCATTTTCTCTGGGTGGTATAAACCATCAATTTCTATGGGTAGTTTATTATTTATTGCTTTACAAACATCATTGTTGGTTATAATCCCACTATTGGTGGTTATAATCCTATAATTGTTGGTTAAAATAGTTATAATCTCACTCTTGTTGCTTGTTATACACTAACATCCCCTTTAAATGATCGGAGTTCTCCCCCATCAATGAGACATCACCGCCACTCCCAGGCCATCTCGGCGCCTTGCAGGTGATCAGCGCTGAATGGCCGAAGAAAGCGGCTGCAGCCAAGACCACCAGCAGGAAGGAGCCTCGTTGGGATGTCACCCTCCTTTCATGGGTGAAACCTGGGGATGTCTACCATCAAAAAGGACGACTGAAACATGTTGAACCAATGAAACATGGATTTGGATTTGTCTGAAAATGAGGTTTTTCCCCAAATGGTCATTTAAAGAGGGAAAATGAGGATCAACAGGTGGAATCAGGGGTATCCTATTGGCCGGCAAAGCCACATGATGCCACATGTTAGGACCGTTGTGAAGATGTATATACATCTTTGTCAAGAGGAGCGTGTGCAGAAAATACTTGGGTCTTGTTATAGTGTGACCGGCCAATAAATTCCTGTTGCACTACTTCATGACTAGCTCGCGAGAAGTCACTACTTCTTCTTGCACAGTACCGAAATGGCAAACCTCAGACTGACAGCATAATTCTAAGGCATACCAATCCCTTCCCCCACGCATATCCAACACTCCCAACAAACCATGCTCTAGTAGGGGATTGGAAACCACATATTTGAATATATTCGGGACCATAGAATGGTGGGGTCATCTTTTTTGGGGGGAAACCATGAATCCCTGAGGAACAGCTCTTCTGACAAGGTACGGTAGTTGCCCAGTCCCACACAGTTGCCTGGCCAAGGCCCTCCAAAACGGGCTGATCTGAAAATGGGCTACCTCTAAATCCAGGTTAGGCACCGCTTACGCCCAAAATGCTATTTTGGAGTACCCTTGACCCATCTTCAGAAACACCCATCTGATGATCCGAACCGTCTATCCCAAGTCTCGACTTGGCGGCATGGTTGTTCTTCAGTTCTACTGCCCACAACAAGCATGTCACCCACAGCAGAAAGACATCCGATCAGTTCACGCTGCACCTAGCCAAGTGCAATGATGATCAAATTGAAACACCTGGGCTGCTGCGAAGATCCTGGATGGAGTGACAGCATATCAAAACTATGATACGTCCTGACAGCGGCGCGTACGCCCAAGATGTGGGAAACTAAGATGTCTTAAGATGTCTTAAGATGTCAGCGGGAAAGCAAGACATACTGTATGAGCATTAAACAGAAAAAGCCAAACGATTCTCGGTGAAAGGATTAAATGCAGTCCACTGAAGCTTGGCCAATAAGAACTAGCCCCCACCACTGAAAAAGTGGGAATGGCTTCGCCAGGGACGGCACATACATGGAAAGTTGCTCTCAAATGAAGGAAACCATGCCAGATTGGGTTGTCTCAAAATAGAGGTACCAAAAAAAAACATGGCTAATCATCATGTTCATGAATTTTCCGATATGTTCCACATCAAAATTACCGATTCATTAGAGCCTTCCCCCTCTCGATCAGCCGCCCGCAGCTTCGGTCGCCAAGAGACACAACGATCGCAGTAGGCGCAATGCTTGGACCGCAATGGTCTGTATACCCTGAAGCGATTGGATGCAGTGGATTGCAGGCTTTGAAGATCCCAAAAACCACCTGAATCCCTGGGTATGTTGAAACCAAGCCTCGGCCAACGCATTGGAGGCATCACGGATCCATGATCTCTTGGAAATCATTGACGCATTGAAGGGAACGACCAAATGAAACCTTGGAAGCTCAACTGACCATCATAGGTAAAAACCTACACTAGCCAAATTAGAAATACATGAATAAAATCAGAAGTAAGCAGCCCATTTGGGGATCATCTCGCCTGTTCTAACCCCCATCATTCGCCCCTTTGTGAGTCTGAAGTTGAGTCAGCCCTGCAAAGGTTGGGAGTTTCCCATTCTTTCCTCAAGCACCACTGAAATTCAACTATAGAACTGCACCCGGGCAATGTCCAGTAGTACAACCACCCTTCGGACTTCAGACCCCCACTTTGAAAAGGTTCCGAATCCAAAATTTGGGTTTAATTAAACTGTCCAACAATGTAGTTTTCCAAAATATCCACGAACAGTTACAAGATGTTAAAAATTGCATCCGAATTCCAGCCGAAATTTATCGAACTCTTAGGTTTTTCGGGCCTGCAGGTATTGCACCAGCTCTGTTTCAGCTCAATGCCGTTCACCTTGACGAACCTCAAAAAACATGGTTTGAGCTTTGAAAGCGGAGAAAAGTGGCCGGAAATCCATGGTTTTCACCATACAAATATAGGGAGAACAGCCTGTAAAACAATGCTTACAAATTTCGATTGGGCCCACTTGTTGGTTTTATTGTTCAATCTTCTCATTCGAAAATCAATTCTGGGCATTCTGGGGGTCCTTGCAAATTAATATAGTCACTATCCCCACTATCGGTTAAACCCCATCTTTGATGGTCACGTCAGCATACATCCAATTGTGTTCCATCAATATCCAAAAAAAAATGGTTAGAGTATCCCTTAAAACAAAATGCATAAAACCATATAAAAAAACCCATACAATACTATAAAATCCTAACTAGGGGCACCCCCAAATCATCCATGTTCATAGGATCTTCCATTGTGAAGAATCCATTTTGGGGTACCCCCCTGGCTATGGAAACCCCTGGTTTCATGATGATCCCATGGTGTTCACATGAAATCCTGAGCCCTTTGCCTTGCAGGTGCTGAAGCTCTCTTATCGCCCGAGCGTGGCACCTGGGCGGTGGGGTGGGGACCTGGGCCCACACCAATGGTGGATCATTACTGGCGAATGATATGGCAATAAAATGGTTACAATATGTTACAATATTGGTTGCTATCTATGTATACATATATACACACATATCTCCAGATATTGTACGGAATTAAGTTGGTAATCGAGTAGCTGGTGAACAACCACACTTACAATCGATTACTGCATGGGATAAACGGGATAAACCACGAATCGCGGACCTGCTAACCAGGGCTGTCAACCACAACGCAGGGGGGGGGGGGTCTTCCTCAGCTTCCAGCCACGCCCGGATTCCTGGCGCGGGGCTCCCGAGCCCTGGGACTGGCCAACTTTGGGCTTCAATCATCCAATTTTGCAATGATGGGCCATCAGAACTAGCTATGGTTTACAATACCCCATCACTGAGGGTAATATGGTTCCAAAAACAGTTGCATGTGGCATTCTTGCAGGGGTGATAGGTTTATTCAACTTTTGACCCGAAGATTAAGCATAAAAATCATTCGGACAAAAGCCGATCCCCCTCAAACAAAAATGGCACCAATCATGTATTTCATTTCGATCCCTGATAACCCCAATTACGATCTCAACAAAGAAGCAGCACGATTTTTTTCCCCGCCCCCCCCCCCCAAGAAAAAAAAAACACCATTAAAATGATGAGAAATGGGGATTTCACCATGTTGAACCTATCTGCAAACTATAATTAACAAACCTGAAAAGTTCGGCATTACTAATGGCATAGGTTACCCCCTACTAAGATCTCCTATACCCCAGTTCCCCCTACTATCTCTTCACTGAGTTGGATTATTCATATTCCCTGATAGTTGGAATAACGCTTGGAAATCCAGTTAATGTCAAACTATCAATAGTCATTAACTGATATCATATAATGGTTATACATGGTGTATCAACTCATGGTTATTGATCCGGGGTTGACATGAAGATGTCCAGCAATTGGACTTGATCGTGGCCTGAACGCTGCTGCAGCCAAGGCCAGCAGGCCTAAGGAAAACTCACGGCCGCTACGACTCGGGTGACAACCGGAGAAGTCACAGGATTTATTCGAAAAGATGGAGTTTGCCATCAAAACTATGGTGATTGAACTATCAATTGGGATTGAAGCGTCAAACTTTGGGATTTACAGTAACTGTCAAACATGTAGATTTGACGATTGAAAAATGGAGACCCAGCCCAACCGGTTGTTTTTCAGCATCAGACATACTGTAGGAATTGACATCAATAAACACTGGAAATGCCGAACTACATGGATGTTTACAGCTGGAAAATCATCGACCTCAATGGTGGATTCTCCAGCTAGCCAGGTTTGATTACCAGAGGAGAACTGGGATTTATCCCATGGGGTGAAGGATTGGGATTCCCTGGGATTACAATACGTGTACATATATATATATATACATATATAGTTATAGCTATAGATATAGTTATGGTTATGTTCTACCCCAATTGCATGTTAGTTTCAGCTAATCTTAGTCAAGAATCTATAGTTGTATAATATATTTGTATATATATATATATATGTATATACAGTTTCAATCAATTAAATTTGAAGATGTACCACCACCACCCCCACCACCGAAGCTCAACCGTGCCACTTGTGATGCCCCAGGCAGTGCAAAAGACCTGCCACAGCAGGGTGACATCGCTGGAGGATGGTCCTCGTTGGAATTTAATGGCCATTATTAGGATATGATCATGATTCAAATAAGAATATCAGCCATATGATAATGATAAGCCATACGATTAATCGTACGATTCATCATTATCAGACTAGAACCAAATAAGTGAATCTCTATCATTATCTATCTTATTGAACATGGTTCATCGTTGATACCATTGGTCAGTGTTAGATATTGTTGATAAGATTGATATGTAGATTTAATTCAAGAGTCCGATCGAATCCCTGCAAACCCGGAGGTCCATCCTCAGTTCCCAGCTTCGGCAATGTCACAGAAGGATTCTGCTGTGACCCTGCTTGATTAGTTGACTCATCCCCCAAGGGTGATATAGTTCTTGAGAAATGTCTCAAGCATCATCAAAATTATGAAAAGTTGGCCTCTTTCTTCTTCTTCTTCTTCTTCTTCTTCTTCTTCTTCTTCTTCTTCTTCTTCTTCGTCTTCTTCTTCTTCTTCGTCTTCTTCTTCTTCTCCTTCTTCTTCTTCTTCTTCTTCTTCTTCTTCTTGTTGCTGTTGTTGTTGTTGTTGTTGTTGTTGTTGTTGTTGTTGTTGCTCCTGCTGCTGCTCTCGTTGTTCATCGTTTTTTGTTGCCATCACTATTGCACTTCAATCTGGAACCCCCCAAACAGCCCATGGTTCAACAACTCGCCGGCTCCACGCCCGGACGGCCCACATGGCTTGCCTTGCTCGGTGCTCTGATAAGAAGTGACATCCATGACGTCCAAAGATAGTAAAATCCCAAAGATAATGGGATGAGAAACATGGTTGATAGTAAAATGTCCAAAATTCCTTGATTTCACCAAGAGCCACGAGCTTTGGGATTTTGATGCATCGAAAAATGGTTTTGGCTATCCGGTGGTGGAGGGAGCTGTGAACAGAGTTTGGGCTCCATATTCCCCCAAAAAAAAGGAGCCACGGAGCTAGCTAAGAGTTTCCAAACCGCAGGATAGCTATCTAGGGTTTTAATTTTGGAACCCCCTTCTATGTCTGAAAATGGAAAATACCCTTAAAGTTGATTATGTATCACCATTTTACCAATTGCGCGGAGAAAATAGCAGCCACTGAACAGTGTGATGTTGCAGATACCCGAGTCGGGCCGTCACAAACATCTCCGAAGGTTCCAACGGGCAAACAGGATAACCATATGTCCGGTGAAAGTTCTACGGACTTGAAAATCAACCAGAAAAAATCCACAAAGTAGCTGTGTAACTTGGCGGGTTGCTCGATGTTCAGTCACAAGTAGTGCTTTGTCTGCTTAGTTGTGACCCAGATCCCTGTCAAGATCCTCTGCACCACCAGACCCTCCAAACCCACCATTCGATGGTCCTGATGTTGGGTTCGCGGAAGGACACGACCCAGAAAATACCTTTCACCAAGGGCTGGTGACTTTGCAACCTATGGGTCTGGAACAAAACACCAAATGTACCAATTTACTTACTTTCTTGGTCAGGGTTGGTGTGCTTTTTCGCTCCAGTTTGGGCAGGGTGGGGGGGGTGGGAAAAAAAACAGTGCGCTGCATCTGTTTGCTAACTACAACATCTTCAAATGTTCCGTCTGTTGCATCTTGCACTTTCAAATCCCCCTAAAAAATGAGATCCTCAGCCCTGCGATCCATGCAATCTGGGCATCTTGACAGGGCAGGAAGCACTGTGAGCGCTAACGTCCTAGCGCGGACACAAGACAGGGTGACCGGCAGTATTGGCCAAACCAATGGCTTCTCTCGAACAAACAAATGTTGGTTTTTGGTACGTGAAAGTTATGGGAAAAGCAAACATCTAATTGTGTCATACGCGTTTTCCCCATTCAAATTTGTGCTAATTTGGTGGGCAATCTCCAATTTTCGGACAAACCCCACAAAGCCAAATGTATGGGTCAAATTCGTATGTTGCCCCAGAAAAATCCAGAAAATGATTGTTTGATACCAACAAAACACCAACCACTTGTGGGTCCAAAAAGGTTGCCATAAACCTACCATTTGGGGATGGTTCATACAATCCAAAAAAAATGTGATGACTTGGGGATGTCTTATGGCTTTTCCGGTCTTCACATCACCAGCAACTACCCATCCACTCGGTTGACCCACAGCTCTCCTCCACAAACTGCCCGCGTGAGGGCCTTCTCATCCCAGACTTCAAAAATTTGGAGGACAGGTTTATGGTAGAAAGATAGAAAAGTAAAGAAAAGGAAAGAAAAGTGAAGAAAAGTAACATCCCACCAAAATAATGAGACCTCTTGAGGGTTGCTATAAATAAAAACCCAAGAAAATGTGGGTGGAAAGACAAGATGCATTGATATGTCATCCACTTAATCCGTTGATGTTGATACGTCATCAAGTGCGTATTTTTCCCTGAGTCTTGCTTCCTCAATCCATTGATATGGGCCATCAACAATAACACTACCCCATCTCATGAAATACTAGTTGGTTTTTCTAGCTTTCCTATTATGGCTTGGTTCATAGTTCCAGGATGTTCCAGGTAGTAGAATCCTAAAAACTTCATAACCATCCACAGGATACTACTTTCATGGTTCATACGGCATGCACCACCAAGGCCCCCGGACGGACGAAGCGGCGCTGTTGCTCCATCGACTGGCAGCAGGTAATCGATTCCCCTCATGGACTATGATTGCTTGTTGTAATAAATTGGGGAATATCTTGGTTCATATATTGATCAATATATAGATATATATCATACATATAATATATATATACATAATACCCAATTGGTTAATGAGTATGATTATTGGTTACTATGATGATGATCATGATTATGATTATCCTCCCCAATATATTGGTTCGATTTGGTGAGTATAATCCCGGAACTCATCATGAACCAACAGGGGTGTTGAACACTGCTCATGTGTTTCTGTGAACTGGTGGGTTTTCCTTTTGGTCTTTAGCATCAAAAATTTTTCGTGGGGATTGAGGATTGAGGTGGGATCTTCCATTTCTTGGGATTCGTTTCACAAGAAGCACGTCAAACCCAGCGACCCAATGAGTAGCCAGACCCCTACAATCGCATCCCCTCCACCATGGACTTACCCTGCAGTCAACGAACTTAGATATGGAAAACCAATACCTATCCCGTTCGGAAAGCAATCTACATTCGTATTGGTTGTTTCGTATCTATATTCAGGAACTGGAGGGCATTCAACTTTTCTCCATCCCTATAGTTTGGTTAAATCCCTTAGTTTGCATGGTTATAGTCATCATGTTTACTGCTGAAATCTCCACTGTTGCTCGTGAAATCCCCAATATATCCCAATTTTTACTATAGTTAAATTCCCGTTTTTTTTGCGGGTAAATCCCATTTTTGCTGGTCAAAATTCCCCTTTTTTTTGCTTCTCCTCGTCCAACAACTGCGGTGATGTCGTCGCCGCACCTCCTGAATGTCGGTCGGCTCCAACCACTCGCGCAGCTTGTGGAGATTCGCCTGGAAAACGCAACGGGGCCCCCTGGTGGACGCGGTGCTTCTGCAAGTAAATCTACATCTGTATAATGTAATATACAATGATATACAATCATGTATCTATCTATATACATATGTGTAGTGTCTGTATATGTATATATATAATATATATATATATATATGAATTCTTGATGCGTTTGAAACACTCAAAGGAACACCACACAGATTTGGGGCTTTCGGACTTTGCTCGGAGCAAGTCTGTCCTAGACAAATCATTCCAAACTGATTTAGTGTATGCTTTATATCGTCTATACGGAACATTGGGGGGGTTAACAATCAATAATCAACAATGAGATATCAAGTGAGATATTAACCGACAAAATCGAAGGGGAAACCACGAGTTTTTGTGTTTTCAATGGATTTTCCCATCTTTTCACATGAAACTCCGGGTGGTTTTCTGGTTGAAGTTCTTCGTCCAATGGACCGTGGAAAAACGCCCCTGCCTTTCGACTTTTGGGCGTCGGGATGGATCTACCTGGTTGGGTGATGGATCTATTCAGGTTTTCCCTTGTTGAAAGATAGCAAGATCAGGATATAGTTGATGGGATATTCGGGTTTGATTGGGATATTCACGGGATTTCATGCGATTTTTCATGGTATGTTTACCCAACAGTCTGATACTTGGCTGTGTCTGAACTGGAGGATTAATCGATTCATTCGCATTCAACCATTCACAGACCATTTGTTCATAGGGTTAATGATGATTTACCAATGGAACTGGGGGTACCCTATTTTCAGACAAACCCATAGCATGACGGAATTATGTTGAAGTCACCAAGCTGAAGTTTGAAGTTACCTGAAAGTATAGTTTTCTAAGCTGGCTGAAATGTTTGGTGTTTTGAGGCAGTTTCCCCTTTCATTTAGGATCTGAAACTATCCATGGGGTGCCAATGCTGGATTAATGATGATGACTGCTATGAAAATGAACCCATACTTTGCCGCTGGTTCATGCTCATCTGGATTGATTCTACAGTCTATCTACAAATCATAGATAGTTACAGTATTAGATTGGATTTTAGATTGAGATTTAGATTAGAAGAGACTAGATTGGGTTCAACAGACAGACCGGTAGATAGATCGATGGATCGAGAGATAGATAGTAATGTCGGTGGATGGCTTATACCACCAATTTCTGGCATCATATGTCATTGTGGATGTTTATCGAAGCTCTGGGACAAGTTTGCTCGGCCGACAAACAAAATGGGGACAAATTTTGAGTATCCGAAAACTACTTCGCGGAAGCCTACACAATTCATATGGTTATGAGTCAAAACCTTGGCACCCTAGGTACCCTAAAGTGGCTGGTCAACGGATGTTTATTCCGCAAAATATGGTAAGTTCATAGGTCTTGACACATCTGCATATTGGAATTTTCGATGTCAAGATCCATGTTCGGCCAACCCTCCAGAGATGTGCATGTCGCCTCACAGTTGCTGATATCATGCTTATGAAGTTTTGGTTGAAGACATCAATCATTCATGCCGTCATTTTTACAATAAACCCTTCAAAATTACCATTGGTCTATTCCAATATTCCTGTGATAAATCAAAACAAGTCCTGTAAGAAACCCAGCGGTGATCAACCCAGCCATTTAAAATCATCTTAACAACAAAATATCCAAGTTCATAACCTCTATTGGGAATGGTGACTATTCTTGGGTTTACCAGGTTACCACATTCTACTAGTCCTGATGGGATCTTATATATGTGAAACATATGAAACCATATACTGCCATGGTGCTTTGTAATAAAAACATATTCCTAGTATCAAAACAAAAAATACCATTGTGGTTCGTATTGAAAAAGCAAAACTAATCCCATCCCCCTAACATTCAACACCCCCTTAGAAACCAGGGTATAATTAGGGAATTTCCACATACCCGCAAACTAACATAGCTATGGAAAATCACATGTTTAATGGGAAAATCACTGTAAATGGCCATTTTCAATAGCTATGTTAGTTTACCAGAGGGTAATAATTGGGACCACTAAGGGGATGTTGAATATTAGAGGGGATGGGATTATGCCTAGCTGAGCCCTTGACCGGCCACTGGAACCACTGGAACCACAGTGGCTCCGCCCGGAAGGGTGTCACCTCAGCGGCAATTCACGGCGACAGGAGATCCCATCCTCACCAGGTTGCCTCCTACATGTTGCTTTCTAGAGAATATATTGATCTTATATAGAGAATATATTGATACTATATCTCCTTTATTTTCTTCAGGCTGAATGGAATCTTATATTTACAATTTACAATGTGCCAATTTTGCGTATGGACCGGGAAATATCTTTTATTTGTCACGATAGCGGTCCCTCAAGATTTCCGAACATAGGGGGTAAGTTCGAAATATCTTAGTTTTCTCAAGTAGAAACACCTTACCCCACACCTATCCACAACTGACTCCATTTCCAGTTTTGAACAAACCAATCCAAAACATCCAAATCTTGCCATTCAACCATCCCAGCGACTATATAATCCTTAAATAAGACAATGTAAGGGCTATGCATCCAAGGGCAGGAGATTTTTCGTTTGACATCGGAAATGATATGTATGATATATATATATATAATATATATATATATCAATAGGGAGTGCCTTAACAGGAAAAAAAACAGGAAAAATAAATAAGGAAGATTCACGTCAACCAAAACTAAAGCAAAATGAATGTTTCAACAGGAAAATGGGCAGAGTGGACCGACGAAAGTGGAAGTTGAAGCATTGAGAATTGGAATCAATGCATCAAACAATGTGGCAATTCAAACCAAAAAATGAACTACATAAATGAGAATGGTTACCCTAAAGTCGGTGGTATCCCATGAAATCTCCCAGTCATGGAGCCCCAAGGGTCCATTGTGGGTCGATCAAAAAGTCGAGTCCTGGTTCCTGGATGAAGCAGCCAAGCTCAGCTCAAGAAAGCAATGAGCCACAATAATCTCAACAACATGGCATCAACAGGGGTCATTGTCATCATAATCATTATCATCATCATCATCATCATCATCATCATCATCATCATCATCATCATTCCCATTTGTTTGGCACGGCACATTATGAACCACCATCCCAGTCTACTTTGATAATGCCTGTCATTCCCTGGTCTCCCCATGCGCCAAGTCACGTTGCTTCCTCGAGTTCCATGAGGGTTCTTCCTGGTAGGGATCTTCCTCCGGCTGAAGCACTGCTTGCTGCACTTCAGCTCTACCGTGGTAGAGCTCCAGAGGGGACTCCTCCATCAGCGGCCCTTCGGAACTGCCTTGGGATAGCTCCAAGCATTCTCTCAGACACGGCGCGGCCGGTGCGGCGTGCATCCACTCTGGCGCTGCGGCCGGTGGTACGCCGTGTTTCAAGTGCAGCAGGACTTGCTGCGGAACTGGGCCCAGCTGGCCCAGCTGATTTGCTGTACTGGACATTGCTTGTCCTTCTTCGGCTGACCTTAGGTCACGGCAACATCACAGGCGAAAACAGTATTTCATTGATATCACGTGTGCTTGATTCTACAATCTGTATTGGGGAACCTACAGTTCGCAGGGTCGCACTTTTGCGCAACTTGGGTGGAGGAGCAAGGTACACCAGTTGGTAAAGGCTTCCTCCTTTGTCATGTATTTCCTCTGTAAAAGTGATGTTTACCCTCCGGCTGATTGTAGAACATAGACATGGAAATCTATCAATTTCCCCAGTACACCGATCTACCAATGGTAGAAATAACCTCCAAAAACTTCGCGTTTTTCTCTACAGCCGCTGAGGTTCCGGCTGCACATGGGGCATCACCTGGCAGGGTATGAATTCAGGGGGGGCTGGGGGCCGCAGAAATGGCAGTCCCAGCTGCTTGTCCAAAGCAGAATCCCAAATCCAAGGCTCTACGGTGCCTCACCAGGAGCATTTGCAGGATGGTTCAACATGGCGCGGCTGTGGAGATTCGGTTTCTCCGTGGAAAAAATGCCTAGTGCCTCATCTGATCCCTCAGAAATTGGAAAAAAAAAACACCTTCCGAAAAAGTCGTGGAGCCCAAATCGATGTGATCTACCTTTTTCTTTCCGAAAAAAGGGCCCTTCCAGGGATCGGATCTTGGAAGCTACGTGCCAAGATTATCTCAACAAGAGATTCTCCAGTCATGAAAGCTTTCATTTCACCACCCATTTCATGTTTGCTCCTCCCAAAGCTGCAGTTCTGAACATCTGCCGGGTTTTGCCCTGCATGGTGCTCAATGCAAAACATCAGGACGGAACTTCAGACCTCATGAATCCCTTGATGTTGTGCAATGGGGTAAGCCCACTCAGAAACTATCCTATTTATAGGGGTGTACCAGGTATAGCGGGTATACCCAATAGTAAACCGCAATTGGGGATGATTTATTCTTGGGCTTACCACATTATGTCGAACCGCAAGCCAACAAAAAATATTGGTGTTTTTCCCGACGATGGTTTACGTCCAAAAATGTAGCGCCACAGATCAGATTTCAACTGACTATGTTTCCGGACCGAGAAACTCTCCGGTATCTTGCCAAGAATTCCAGTGACATGTCGGACCCTGTGAGTCAGCAAAGAAGTACAAACAAGTTCAAGCATTCATATAAAGGAGAAGGACAATTCTCTAAAACGTGTACAAATTGCGAGGACGCCCGAAATCAAGGCAAGTTACCACAAATCTACCCATCATATCCCCATGTTAGTTCCTAAATCCACAGTAAATCAGCATTTTTGTTGATTAAATCCCCCATTTTTGCTGATGAAATTCTAAATTTGCATTTCTTGACAGCTCCACCCATCTTTCTTTTCACCGCTCGCCGCAGCGCAGGCAGGTGCCAAACCTTGGAAAAAAAATTGGGTCCGTCTTATCAGTCAAATGGCAATTCAAATGAAAATACGATGAATAATCCATCCGATTGCTTTGACTTTACCCAGTCTCTAGGTAGATAGATAGATAGATAGATAGATAGATAGATAGATAGATACAAAGATACAAAGATACAAAGATACAAAGATACAAAGATACAAAGATAGATAGATACAAAGATACAAAGATACAAAGATAGAAACCTAGAAAGATAGAAACCTAGAAAGATAGAAAGATAGAAAGCTAGAAAGATAGTCAGTCAGTCAGTCAGTTAGTCAGTCAGTCAGCCAATCAGTCAGTCAGCCAATCAGTCAGTTTGCAAGTGAGTGAGTTGGTTATTTTGTCAGTCAGTCAGTCAGCCAGTCAGTCAGTTCGCTAGTCAGTGTGTTTGCTAGCTAGTTAGCTAGTTGGTTTGTCGTTCCTTCATTCGTTCGCTCATTAGTTAGCTAGTTAGCTAGTTAGTTGGCTGGTCATATGTATCTGTATGCACATATATATATATATACACACATACATGTATGCATAAAAATATATATAGCCCTGTCAGTATACGTAATTAAACCATGAATCACCAGGGGATCTCTTCGTCCGGGAACGTGATACCAGCTGCCGGCAACGCTGTCGTTCTTCCGAGCATTCCAGGCCTTCAGGTTGCAGCAGATGGTAGGGAGCATTCCACGTCTGCTGTCCGGCCATAAAAATCACCAAATAATGACAATTTAAAAACATGAAAAGTTGGCAGGGTGGGGAGTCCCCGTAAACCTGGGAAAATCGAGACATGAATGCGAGTATTCAACCATTATCAAACCCAAAACAGATATGAACCATCAATCATCGGTTGGAAATTGAGCCGCCCAAAAACACGAAACTTTTCTCAATTGGGATCATTCTGATCCTACGTGTTGAGATGGGAAACTCACCATCCGAGTTTGCGGCCTCCAAGGGGGTCTCCCATTGCTTAAAAGATCCCAACTTGGACCCCAGCAGTTTTCAAGATCCGGATTTCAATCCCTTTCTGCTGGTTCAAAAAGTTCCATAGTGGGTTGGTTCAGAATAGACAAACCATGTAATCTGAGTATCAACCAACCAACTTGCCTTGGTCAAGTCCTCTATGTTTGTTTGTTAGTAGTAGGCTAGTATTCCTAAGATCGATTCGCCTGATAGTACCGTTCTTCACCATCAACCAACCCATCGTTTAGGGCTTCTGTTCCCATATTTCTGCAGCAAAAAATCCCCAAATATTGGGTGGGAGAGTAGCCATGTTTCGACATCCACCAAAAATGTGGGTCACCATTTCACCAAAAAACCAAAGAAGACTTGGTTTTGTTTCGCAAAAATTTACATGAACACCCTAATAATTCATGGGAAAAAGTATGGTTTTCTGCAGATCTTCCCCTCTGACGTGGTGGATCTCCGGAATCCAGGTCTGGGGCGCTCCAACGCAGTATCTCAGCACGCTGCCGTGCCGAGGCCTAACGCTAGTGGTGCAGGAAGGGACTCCCCAGTTGTATAACCCATCTAAGTCACTATAGATATTATATATATAATATATTGTATACACCATAATATGTATGTATGTATGTATGTATGTATGTATGTATGTATGTATGTATGTATGTATGTATGTATGTATGTATGTATGTATGTATGTATATATATATATGTATGTATACATATACATATACTGAATCCTAGTTAGCTTATATAGTTATATAGTCGTAAAAAAGCTTAAGTTGTCTATCGGTATAATTTAGATAAGGGATCCTGCAATATCATCACTTAAGTTCTGGGGTCAACTGCAAATGTGATAAGAATGGCACACTGTATAGATAGACAAACGGATGAGAGAAAATCATAGAAATTTAGACTATCGAGATCAAAATCGGGCTATGTAGATATCAAGAATCTAAAATCCCTAAGGCTTTGGCATCATCACATTAAAAAACCTCATGTTCCGTTATTGTCCCCATGAAAGCAGCAATTTTGGGGGGCTATTCTCTCTTGTCAGACTGATTTGGCTTGCCCCTCTGAGCAACCCACCAGCTCCGAGCGAAGCTCCAATTCTTTGGGAGCTTGGATGGCCTGTGACCCAAAGCCGGAAGCCATGGGCCCCCGAAACTCTGCTGGGTTTCAAAGCTGGATTACTCTGCAGAAAATTGTGCAAGAATATTATATATATATAGTAATAGTAGTAGTAATAGTTTATATACTCTACGTGCTTGTCCTCGGTTTCTCTTGGTGAGGTGTGTAAAACCTGTTTTTGGTCAGAAACCAAGCGGATTCGACCACCTTGGGGATGCTGCCACAAGCAACGACCAGGAGTTTGGTGCTGATGTGTCACCGCGAATGTCTCACAAACACAGCCTCTGCAACATACTGGAGCGGAATACTTACACACCTGGTTTAAGAAAAGTTTTGCTATGGCTGGTATGGGCTGTGGCTTAACATTATTCACAAACAAAGTAGCTGTATGACTGTATAATACTGTTGAATATGGTCTAAAAAACAATGCATGTGTGTGTGTGTCCATTGGTCCTCTGGTTTGAAACCATGTTTCTACCCAAACCCATACCCCATATGAACCCCATATGAACCCCCACATTTGAAGCGTGAACCACTAACCCATAGTAACCCATGATCAAGCCATATCAAACATAGCCATGGAAAGTTACCCACCAGATAAGGTAGATAATTCTCCCATGGCCATGGCTTCCATGGTATCGGCGCCTTCCATTCCAAGAGTTCTTTGATCTCTTCGCGGGCACCTTGGGCCCAAGTCGAGGCCGTTGCCCAAACATCCCAAAACAACAATAGAAACTGTGCTTTACCATCATCAAAAAACAATGTATTCATCCATCGCTTCCAAGTGCTTCGGCTTCGATGTTTTCTAGGGTAGGCCGGCCTTCAAGGGTCGCTACAATCTGGTTGAATACACCCTGCTGTACATCAGCTATTTTCTGGTGCTAAACATAGGGGCCGTGGGATTCTGAAAATAGTGATGGATTGGATCATTCCCCCACTCCCTACGTCAAGCTCTGCTAAGTTTTTGGACGGTCAGCAGCATGGAGCCGCTTGGCTTCCAGAGAGCTCCTGAGTTGCCACAAAAAGTGCCACGTCGTGGTGAATCTGGTGGTTTTTTGCCACCTGGGACCTATCCCATGATACTGATTGGTTCGTCAAGATTCCTAGAAAATGGATTGCGATGATTATCCAGGTAAACCAGGCAAGTTATATGATATAATACCCATTAATACCTCCCCCCCTTTGATAAACAAGGGTATATGTCAACAATTGGGATCGTCATCCCAAATCAAACACCGAAACTATCAACCAAGAATGAAGTTATAGATGCGTATCGATACCCCCTTCATAGGGTTTTGAAAATGATGTTACGAATGCGCGGGTCAAGGTTTATAGTCATAGCGGTCCAAAACTTTAAACGTGTAATTTCAAAAACAACAAAAATAGATGTAAATGTGCAGTAAAATGTCCCAAACTACCGTTGTCTACTTGTCTACCAGTTGAACAGGTTTGGAAAAATGCCTCTAAAATATTGATTGTCTACCCTCCCACTTCAATAGGGTGAACGACCTCAGCTATAACGGGGATTCCTGGGTGCAGCAGCATGCAGCAGCCACATCACTGAGGGGCCACAGAGTCCTTTCAACATCAGAAATTTGGGGATATCCAGTCTTCAATCACCATCTCAGATGATGTTTAACCCCCCAAAAGTGGGAAAAATGTATATTAGGTGTGTCATGTTTAAAACCTGTCGTTTTTTGTCCCCGTGGCGGTTGATCAATGTCTCATGATGTCTCATGAATTGACTTGAATCGCCAAGTTCGTTGCCGAAATCCAAGTTTTGCACATGTTTTAGTAATTCACTGTGGTTGAAGGGAAAATTTACAAGAAACCCCGATACGTGGTTGCAAAAACCATGGTTTCCTCATTTTCCTGTAGGTTTTCCCATCAACCAATCCATTGAAATACGCTTCAATCTTCACTTCTTATGGATAAAATCAGTGAAATCCCCCTGGTTTGCCAAGGCACGTCATGGCGTGGATCCTTGCCACTTCACTTTCTGCGTCCTGCGTAGCGCAGAGCGCTCCGGAGAAAAGTCTACAGTGAGGGGTTGTTATAGTTGATATTAAACCACCAATGATTTTGATGTCAGTTGCAAGGACCAACTTTGATTTTTTGGGTTTATCCTCGTTTGTCACTGGAGTTCTGGTACTTGATGCAACATGAAATGACTGCTGAGTAACCAACAATAATGGTTGTCTGACCATATCTGACCTACTAAATATGTGCGAACCCGACCTAAAATAGGGAATGACCGCGTATTTTGAAACCTTATTTTTTCAGTATCCATAACTCCAGGTTTGCTGGTGGGAATTGATTGGGACGAAAAGGAACCCCATTTGGAAGTAGGGGGGACCCTTCTTATTGCGCTGCATTACCTTGATAGTGTGTCCTGTGAACTATGTGGGTTTGTTCAAAATTGTGAGCCCACAGAAAACAGTGGTCTATCATCCTTTTACCCATAAAAAAATTGGCACTTTTAGGGTATACCAGGTGCCAGTACCCATTTCCAGAGAAACCCACCTCATGGTTCCGATTGGTGGAAAGCATCCCGGACTTGGTGCCAGATTTGTGGATGCAAAATAGAAGTTTGTCTGAAAAATCGAAACCCCAAAATCCAAAATCCCACAAATCCGATGGTCCAAAAATAATCTTTTCCGCGGTAAATTCACCAGTTCGATTGGGGATGATTCGAGTTTTCTACCCCAGTTCGGGATAAACCCCACCCGTCCCAACAGGCCTGCAATGAGGAACGCAGCTGCCGAACCTCTTCTTCGAGGTGCACTTTTCGCACCTACGCTGCTGGTGATGAGTTTTCCTACAGAAAAAGTGGCGCCACCGCAGAACTGGAGGATCCAATTCAAACGTCAATCTGATGTTTTGATGTTTTCCCGAAAAATTGCGAATGTTGTCTCTGGCTGGAATCTACCACTGACATCTCCTTGTATCATCACACATCCGTTGAGCGTCCACACCCTAAGCTAATACTTTCTGCAAGCAAGAAAAGATGCCACTGCACAACACCCCAGCGGGACCGGTTTTGTCTGTGCTTTTGCTGTGGTCAAGCAACACCCAGATTTTGCAGGAGCCTTGTCATGGGGAATTTTCATCCATCATCCCATAGGCTCGACCCCCTCTCAACTGCTGCTTCCCATCGGTCTGGCTTGGGTATGGGACCGAGGTGGCAAGTGTTTCTGGGTCAAGGCGATTCGTCTCATTTCTACTTGGATTCACAGTGGCAGTCTCTTCATTCAGATGAGTCACTTCAACATCGTGGGCAATTTTTTGCCTTTTCGAGTCAGGTTCGTGAATGCCATCCAAATCTTCGCCATCATCATTGGGGTCCAGCTGCATCTCATCTCCAGTGGCTGCATTGATCCCAAGACCATCCAGCTGCCTTAGATGATCTGCATCCGACCGTGGTACTGCCTCGACCGATCCCACACGGTCCTTTTCCTCATCGGCTTCGGCTTCAACTTCGTCATCGCTGATATCGATTGCATCGATCATGGCACAACGGGGAGGTTGGCCCCAAAAAGACGACGAACGTTTCTAGATGGACGTTACGCAGACCTCGTGGCTTTAACAATGCCTCAAAGATTTTGTTGTGAAACATGGTGGCTTCACCCCTTCCAATCTGATCCGCTTCAAAGTAAATTGTGAATCCATGGTGATAAGATCTTCATATTGCACTGTCAAAATCGAATTAGCCAAAAAAAACACTATTACTGTACAAGCTTCCAAGCTACTAGAGTTCATGTTTCGCAGACCACTGCATAAAGCATGTGTCCACCTCTAGTCATTTCAACTCTCTCCGGTCCTCAACTGTGTGGATAATCCTTATGTTTAACGGGCAAATCCTCGACAAACGATGCCGCAAGGCGGGCGATTGTCAGATGGTCAGCGCTTCTGGCCCATATCCCACGAAATCTCCTAGCTATCTGGGGGGCCCATAAAGCCAGTTACTAAGCATCCAAACTGGCGATGTCTCAATTTTTCCCCCGCAGTCTCCATGTTAGGGTATCCCACAGCTCAGGCACACACAAATGGATTTGGATTATCCAAACTGTTTGCCATAATCTACCATAATTCATCAAATCATAATGGAAAAATCTCCATAGTTGGTAGAAGTGACCATAATTTCACATAACTTACGACCTTCCCTCTGGGAATTAAGCATAGCTATGGGAAATTACCACTTATGATAAGTACATCATTGAACTAAATGGGCCATCTATTCCTAGGCCATGTCAAAACAGAGTGGGTCAATATCCATGACTTCTATATAAACTGTTCCAGAATTTACCATAATTGTACCATACATTCACCATGAATTTAACATAAATGTGCATAAATTCACCATAACTTGCTCATAGATTTACCGTAAACGTTCCATAAATCTGCTATAAGATTGCAATAAGTTACATGGCAGATCGCCACCTCGTTGGCTGCTCGCTGCCTCTCATGTTGCTGAGTCGCCTACAGCGATTTCGACGGAGTCCAAAAATGCATGGTTTACATCAGAAATCATGGGAGTTACTGGGATTGAACCAGAAAACATGGTGATTTCATGGGATTTCATCAATTTTGATGGGATTGAATCTAACCCAAAGTTGATGGGAATCAATTTAACCATCAAAAATTGTGAAGAAACTGTATCTAAGCATCTAAATGTGGACTTAACATGTTTAACGAAGGACTATGACTAAGGGACTTGGGGATTCGACCAACCCCCACAAGGGTGACACCCCCCATAATAGATGGATAATAAGCTGATATTAGTTGTTGGTTCTTAAGATTCGCCCTTAACCCAAGCATCATAACTGTTGGTTCCCTATTTTTGGACGAACCCCCGTGGATGCGCATCCAAGTCAGCCCTTTGTCTCTGCCGAGGAATAGTTCTTACAGTGGCTCATTTGGTCAAAATGACACCAGAAATGTGGCGTGGATACACAAGGAGAAACTGGTGGCTGACTGTAGAAACTTCAGGCGAAATTAGGCCAACTCTTGACCTGGGAGCTGATTGTTGTTGTGCATATTCATAGTCAAAATCACACTCCATATGATTGCACATTTGTGTCAGTATATTTATTGTAGACATATACATACAAGAACATACTGGTCAATAAAAATATGGTCATAAGTACATTGACAATTTCACAGTACAATATATGTATAACATGATTGTATAAACAGAAGAAGTGGTCGTACCATATCTACATATCCATGTCTATATCGTATGTATCACATCTACACACATAAATACATGATCATGAAGATATCTATACAAACATTTTCAAAAAAATGTATATACAACATGAATACTATATGTTGTCAGTATCTATGTCTAAATTTATCGTATCTGCTCCAGCACTGCATAAACCCCACGCCTCCCGAGCATCGTTGCAAATGGCCTGCCACGCTGACACCTGGCGGAGCTGCTGTCATCAAACATGGCGAGCTGCGAAATCCCTGAAGGAAATGAAGCTTTGAAGGGGAAACTCATCCAAAAATGGTTGATTCAATGGAAAATCCACCATTTAGTGAACAACCTGCATTTATACCCATTTAATGCGGGGATTTTCCATTGCCACGTTTGATTCTTGGGGGGTAGTTCATGCTTCAGGTATTGGGGGCTCAAAGTCACTGGAAATGTTGCCAACTTGCGAATCAGAGTCACAAGATATCACAAGCCAGACTCAGATATACACTTCGGAATAAATGGATGTTCATCCCCGCCAAATATGATAGCTCATAGGCAACCCCCAAACTGCAAAACTCCGGCCTCCCCTTCCATTTGCATCTTGGAACTGTTCATGTTGCTACGCATCTCCTGAAAAAGGAGAGGTTTTTTCTGGCCAGTTTCTGGATGCCAATGTCCTCCATGTTTTTTCGAAGCATCACAGGATGTTGATGGTTTTTATCCCATGTTCTCCCTTCATGCAGCTCAAAAAAACCAGGTGATATCATGGCACCAGGATGGCCAGTCCTTCAACTGCCTTTGGAGCTCCAGCAACTGCCTGAGGCATTGGCCGGCCCATTTTAGTACTGAAAACCCATGGTTTTTGGGGGTTTTGCGGATACCCCATTTGAAGAAACCCCCATATGGTTCAACCCTATATCATCATACACCTTAAGCCCTCAATCTTTGTTGCTTCAATTCCAAAGGTTCTGATTGAACCTCATTTTACTGGTGAGATGCCAGTTTCTTGTTGGTTCAACTGCCAGCCTTGCTGGTGAAATGCCAGTGTCCGGTGTGCAAACCCTCCAATCTTTGGCGGCCCAAATCCCTCTGCCTTGAAGTCTGCTGCGTTCCATGGAAGCTGTTTGGGTAGCCTACCACACGACTGGAGGACACTTCGGGTGGTTTGTCTGAGAAAAAACAACCGCTTAAAACTTCAGGTTCCACATTAACATTTATACGACTGCCACAAAATCTCATTTTCCAAACCATCTATAATTCAAGTGTTGAGTACACGCCGGTTTTCTTTAAAGAAAAACCCAGCTGGAACCACGAAGCTAGAAGACGGGTGTCATCCTTTTTTTCATCGAAAAACTTTCGGGATGAGTCAGTTCAACCCCAGGTGGTCACGTCCAAAAAGCTGTGTTTAGAAAAGTCCCCCCATTCATGTGGGAGGGTCACAGGTATTGACCCATCTGTCTAACCCATCCGGAAACCTCTCAGGTCAGGCTCTCAAACCGAGGGATTTGGTGGTCAAGACCCTGGCACCCTGGCACCAAAATCGCTGGAAAAGAGCTTGTAACTGGGGGTTCATGCCCACAAGATTTGGTATAAGCCCACCCCCTAGCTTTAAAGACCCATATGGGCCGCAAAAAGGAAAAGATCCCATATAATTATACGAAACATTACTAAACCAATGTATCTAGGTTGTAGTGCCTATTGGGGAATAGGATGGAATAGGCCATTGTTTCTTATCCAAGCCTCCGACGGTCCTTGCAACACCATTCTCACCACGTAGGGCCATGCTGCAGAGACAAGGGGCTGCACCGAAATACAATTTGAGTGGAAAATGTAGGATTTACCCCTCAAATGGCAACCCGAACATGGTTTTTGGATTTCTGATCCAATTCACCGATGCTTTCTCTTCATTCCATGCATCTGTGTAATTCTGGATGCACACCTGGATGTGTGACAATGCAGCCTCATCATCTTCATGATCTTCATTCCATGTTCCTTATTCTCTTGAAGTTTGACTGTCAGCTGAGAACATGCAGCAGAGATCCGATTGAAATTCAACTGCAAATTGTGGTAGCATACGCTTTGTTTGATTAAAAGTCAAAAGGTCGGTCTGCCAATGACGAATCAACCTGAATTAAGATAATTAATGTCTTCTTATGTCTCCTTCACATTCTCTGTGACCTGCAAATTTTGCTGCACTGAGGAGATCCAACAAGCCAGTCACCGAATTTGCCAGCCGTGCGAATGTAGCCACAGCAAGTCGTCAAAGTCCAAGTTGCTTATCAGTTTCATGCCATGGTCAAATTACATGCCATTAACGGTTATGTTCCCATCATTCGGGATTCCCCAAGAAATGGGTAGATTGACCCCTAGTCATGGGGGTCTGATCATCTTTTGTGGGAAATTTCAGCCCACATGTTGACCATGGCATCTATCACTTTTTGGGCCCCTCAGAGCGATGGATCCGCCGATCCGCAGATGAATCGAGCCGCGAATTGGCCGCAGCCCGCCCCGCTCTCTGATTTTAGCTGGTGGGGGTGGGTCACCCTTGTCTGTACAGCTTCAACACTGTACATATCAAGGGATGGGCAAAAGCTACAAAAATGGTCAGCCCTGAGTTCTGCCCCAGCTGGACAGGTGACTTCACAGCTGCACAGCTGGGAGGTTGAGCCCGAGGGCCAACTAAAGTCCAGCGTGTTCCATGTCCTCGCCAGGTGGAAAAACCAGGACTTGTCACTCCTCTATCGCCCAAAAAAAGAGGGGTTGAAGCGACAAAGAACGCAGAAATACCCCATGAGCATGGGGGATATAGATGGGTTCCTTGCTCCGATTAGTCCCATGTGTTGGAGTCATGTCATTTGAAACTGGGGAAACGTCACCAGCTACCACCTCAGCTGGGAGCTGACCCTGGAAACTGATATGGGACCCCAAGACAAACAAGGGGCGTTTGGTTACCCTCTGGTAAACTAACATAAGTATGGAAAATCACCATTTTTCATGGGAAAATCCACTATAAATGGCCAGTTTCAATAGCTATGTCTTTTTTTTCCAATGTTGGAACTTGCCATTTCTTTGTTGTTGGTCCAAATTGGGGCACCCCTTTTCACCACGGGTTTCCCCGCTGAATATGAGCAATAAGGTGGATGATAGCTTGGGGGCCCCGTTTTCCCGTCATTGTCGATGATAAACCCAAAAAGAACATAAATCACACTAATGTTGTTAAAACAATAATAAACCATCCCCTAAATCACCATGAATAGGTGGTATATACCATTCCCAAATGGGTGGTTTATTATTGTTTTACCCACATTATTGATTTTATATCACCATGATATCCCCATTTCAAAGGAAACCCCCTCATCATGGTGTTGCTTACATATCCTATTATGTCCCCCTATTGTTGATCCTGTGTTCCCTTATATCCCCGTGAAATGGATCATTCTGTTGGGTTTTGATGGTTGTATTTCCATGATTGATGGCACCTAGCAGTATTAACCCCATTATATTATCAACCAAGTATCATCTAAATCCGTATTCACCATGATGGTCCTCAAATTTCCATAACCCCACATTTTGGGGGGTCAATCTCACAATCTCCGTCCTTCGGAACGCCTTCCAGAGGCTCCAGATCCAGCTTTTTCGCCAAGTTGATCCTGCGCAAAAGGTTTTTTGTGGTACCCTCACTACCAGCAAAATAAGGATCGAAAATGGGATTGTACATTACCATAGTGGTTGTGAGCCATCCCAATGACTAAGGGGGTTCTGCCAGTTGAGTGGGACTCTCAAAATAGTTCCAACCGGTAGGGGGCAGACTTGAGGTATTCGCAGCAAAAGTACACACTTGCAGCCAGTTGCCACCATGGTTTCAACAGAGTAACTGTAGGAGAGGAGGGCTGCTCATCTGTGGATGGGTCAAGACCCATCCGCCCCCTGGATTTCAACATAGCTGGCATTTCTGCATGTCTCCCTTCCTAGAATGGCTAAAGATATCATATAACTTTGGGTATGTCCCATTATATTATATCCCCATCGATATATATATATATATATATGTAATATATATACAGTATATATCCCCATGATAAGGCCTTTTTTTGTTGGTTGAATGCCCATTAACGATCGGTGTTTTCATCCATCGGCCATCTCCCCAAGCTGTCTGTGACGTGTGCCTGGCTGGCTTTCCGGTGGGTCCCTTCGGGATGCTGGGCATAGTGACCTGCCCAATGGTGAACGGGGGTAACATGTTGATGCGAGAAACCTCCAAACCTGGTCCGTGTTGTGACTGTTATCACCAGAGTATAAGCAGATTATAACCATGAAAGTGATTATCATTTGATCACCAATAACTATAACTAGATTATAACTAGATTATAACTATAATTTGATATCATTTGATCACCGATGAAGATTGACTAAGACTAATGAAGATGTTTTGGTATGTTTGTTTCCCAAAAACCATTTTTAAAAAGTACGAACACACCATATGTGGCTATGCATCATGATCTCAGCCCTGGACCAACATTTCTGGGATCCATTTGGCTTGCAGCTTGTCACCTTAGGAATTTGCTGCATGGCTATGGTCATCTGAATCCGAAAAACTACGACTACCATGGAATTGTAATATGATTTAATGGTGATTTGATGGTGATTGAAGTAATACTACCATGTTGTCTTCATTGTCTCCTCCCAACTAGCCCATTTTCTACATACAAAAGGACCAGCTCCATCCATTCAGCAAATTGACAGCACAAAGCAGAAACTTCACACCTTATTACCTGGCCCACTTGACTGGTCTTGGCCAACGACTCTTATTACACCAGCTGCGAAGCTCTTTGATTGTCATCCTCGGCCACCGAGGGTACAAGTTGGTTGTGCTCTGATGTCTATGTAGCACCCCATTCAATAACGACAAAAAAAAACATCAAACTGTGTGCAGTCTTGTGGTTTGCATTCTGGTACAGTAAACAAATATGGCAACAGGAAAATGTCACATTGATCTCCGTTGAAATAGGCATGGCGCAGTTGATATCGATTCAGTTCCCAACGACTTGCCATCCTTCAAAACCCCGGCAATGCCTCGGCACCAGGGACATTCTCATGTCAATTTTTCGTCGGGAATCAGTAACCAGCAACTAGTGGGAATCTAGTGGGTACCAATTCTAGTCATGAAATTCCTGGTTTGGCAAATGTTCAAACTCATGCAAACTGCGATTCATTTTGCATATTCATGGAACACGTTCAGTGTTTATAGCTACCTGATCCCAACTGAGCTTCTGACCGACGACTTCACCCAAGGACTTGTGGGGCACAGCGAAGGCGATGCAATCCTTAAACCTCAGTGATGGGCCCCAGGTATTCTAAACTTAGTCTCCAAGCGTGACTTGGTTTGGGTGGACATGTAAACATAATATAGTACAGATTTATAGATAGAACGATCGATAGATAGATCGATAGGTAGGTAGGTAGGTAGTAGGTAGGTAGGTAGGGAGGTAAGTAGGTAGGTAGGTACAGTAGATAGGTAAATCGGTAGATAGGTAGATAGGTAGGTAGGTACAGTAGACAGGTAGGTACGGTACAGTATATAGGTAGATAGGTAGATAGATAGGTAGATAGATAGGTAGATAGGCAGATGAGTAGATAAGTAGATAGGTAGATAGAAAGGTAGATAGGGAGGTAGATAGGTACATAGAGACGTTGCATAAACATAAACATATACATATGAACATAATATACATATATATATATAGACAGAGGCATAGACATGTATATATGTATATATGTGCATGTACATTTACATATACATGTACATACACAATATATATATAGCTATATATATATATATACATAATACATGTATGTATGTGTATATATATATATATATATGTATGCGTGTGTCATAGTTGTATATAAGTGTATATATAACATTATATCATATTCCCAGCTGTATGTAGGAAGGTCTCATCATTGTGTGTAAGCGTATATTACGATGTTTTCTCAAGTTTGTTGTTAGCTGGCGACCTCCTCAGATGGAAAATCATGGCTCAACCTCTGTGAAACCCGGTGGACTGTGCTGCCCGGCGCATCGTTCGCTCTCATCGCATCTTCCACCTGACTCTCGTCACACTTTGAAGGCCATCAGCGGTTTGAGATGGGTTTGCTACCAAATGCAGCTGATTTGACCGGCCAAATCATGGGAATTAACATGATTGAACCACCGAAGAAAAGGGATTGCACCAATAAATGTGATCAAATATTGGTCGTCCTCAAATAGGACATTACCCCACTTTATTGCAATTGTCAAAATTGTCAAAGGAAAATGATACTAGACCACCTAAACGGAAAAGAGTGGGTTCCAGTGACAAATCCATATTAAAGACAGAGCGGTCAATCATCCCATGATTTCTTTTGGCTCAGTCAATCATTTTGAGCCATAGAAAGGGTGGGGGTTTCCTATTTTAATGGTGGGATTTTAACTGTTCTATCCCTTTGGGGATGATTATACTGCAAAAATCTGCATCCGACCAGTCAAGATGTGCCTCGAAAGGAGAAATCTTTTCGCCAGCTCGGTTGATGATTTCCTGCAAACTGCACCGGTTTAGGTCGGGATCCAACAGTGAACAAGTCTGAGGCGCCGTATCCTAACCACTTGTGCAAAACCTTTGATATGGCTGTGGATTTCATGTTTCGATACTCTCATGGCAGCGGAAGATGATGATCAACCAGTGGACAGCCACGTGATGCAGGGGCTGCGTCCTTGAAACGTCCACAAAGGTATAAATATCCATCAGCATCGAGCCAACCTTTGTCACCCGTCCTGACCACAGGCTGGTGCGACTTCTGCCAACCATCTGGGGCGGGATATGGGTTTATCATGGTTTATACAACATGGGACATGCACCAAGAGAGCAGTTTTTTATGAAAAACATGATAAACCATGACAAAGCCAGATTGTTTGAGCAAATCCTTTTGCGTTGTGGACTCACCTCACTTTGCGCCAAACCATCTTCTGTAAAGCCTGGCATGATGATTTTCCGCAAAAGTACCACGCTGTCATGCGGTTGGGAAACTCTTGGTAGCTCCTTAGTTCCTCATTTTTATAAGGAGTACAGTATGGACATCATGTGGATAAAATTATGTGTATATATATAGTAATTCACTCATCTGAAAAGTTCTGCTATTTGGGGATAGTTGCAGGGGTCGGGGTGAGGTCGTCATAATGTATCCAGATCCCAGGCCGCTCCCTGCCCCAGTCCTGAGCCAACCATCACCAAAAGCTTCGATGTTGGGATTCGCGTCCATGTGATCTCGGAACTCATAACCTGGGCCGAGCCCGGTGTGAGGTAAACGACCGCCTTGAAGCTCCGAAAAAGGGGCACTGGTTGAGTCATCTGCACATACCTGACACTATCTTAGGAGTAACTCCAGTTTCACCTACTCACTTACTCGCTCTGGGGTCGCTTTTTTTGACACACTCTATACTTTACCACCCATGTCTGGTAAGTTTTTTAGGGTTGGTCTATGGCTTTTTCGGTTTGTTACCACTGTACTTGAGTCCATCTGGGGATGGGTCGTGCCATTGGGGTTACTGCTTTAAAATAAGCAAAATACCCTTCCATCTCCTGAAATGTGGCTGGGGAATCCCCCATTTACCTATGAAAAAATTGTGATTTAGTGGAATTTGAATCGACATCTCCTGTCAATGGAGCTTTGTTCATGGGAAAATCATCGAACTAAATGAGGGACCCTCCAGCACGCCATGCTGGAGGCTATCTTTAAAATCACCAAAATATCTCCCGCACTTTCCAAGGCGTTCTGAGACATGCACCACTGGTCACTGGTCCATTTTTGACCACAACCTGCAGCAACGCCACTGGTTGCTGGCTTCATGCACCAATCACTTACTGGCAAAAAGAGCCCCAACAAAGACGACATGGGGCGAAAACCTTTAAGGATGTTATCCAGGCAAAAACATAGCAATAACAATCATAATTAGATGTGATGTGTGTGTATATATATATATATATGTGTAATAAGAATCAATATCATGACAATGATAAATATAGTTGCTTATCATCGCAAAACCCTTTCCCCTCAACATCCCACTTTTTCCGGGCCGGTCGACACCTCGCCCTCCTCTCCAACCTTCATGAAGCTGTTGTCCTCGGTTGCCGAGACTTCGGTGGCTCCGGCCGTGACCACCGCAACCGTTGCAGCCAAGGCGCCGGGTGACCGTTCATGATGCCCATGTCAGGGCCGGCCTGGGGAGCCATCGTTTCGCAACGGTGTCAGGTTTGACGAAGATTGCTATGTAATTTATAGATGAATCTGTTTTATTTGTATAATTGGTATGTATTTATACATATATTCATACATATATTTTATCTATGTCTTGGTGTATCTATGTGTTTGTTTAATTAATTTTCTATGTATATATATATATATCATAGCATACATATTCTTCTGTACGTTTGGAAAACTGGGCAAGTGCTCCACTTTGGGTTGCCTCAGCACCTTGTCCACCCTCGAATCTTCAAGGACCTTTGTGAATGGGGTTTCAGAATCGGTCTGCAACTGTCCTCCAAAGGATCAACCATTCAATCATTCATCCACCATGGGGAAAAACAAGTTCTATCCAACTAATTGGGTTTGTCTCCTCAAAAATCTATGGTTGATCATGCGATTGGGTGGTAGAACCACCATTTTCAGGCACCACACCCAACTATCATATCAAATTGGTCATATGTATATAGATAATTCTAGATATACATATATACACATATCATACATCTAGATACAGTATACACAATGCATATCCACATGATTATCCCACACTATTCTCCCATTAAATGTTGGTAGTTTCTTGGTAAATCCCTCCATGTCCAACGCGTGATCTCCACGCCTTCATCCCAACAGATCGCAGCTTTCGCTTTCCATAGCGGGGATTCGAGGCGATGGGCATCGACCTGGAAGGGCATCCGTGGAGAGGTCTGAGGTGTTGATTTGTAGGATCTGGAAAATGATGGTCATCCCTTGGAAACGGCTTATCTGTGTGGATTTTCGATGTGACCACAGATCCAAATGTGGCACCTTTCTGTTCCCATCAAAACTGCCAGTGCTTTGGGATGCTCTTTCCCAAAAAAAAATCCAAAATTATCGGTGTTGAATTTCAGGGATCAGTGGCATAGCGCTTCGGCTGCCCCACTCTGTCATGGCATAGGTTGGCATCACTGATACCTCGTCATTCATCGCTGACCGGCTGACCGGCGATGGTCCCGGATTCTCACTGGGGGGTGATCTGTGTCAGAGACAGTTGTTTGCTTGCGGATACATCTCCAATCTACCATTTTTCTATTGGTACAAACTCTCAAGGGAACAAATGCCGCTGTTTCAACCAAATCTGCTAACTAATCCATTGGTCCTGTCATACAAAAAAGAGGAGAACTGTCTCGAGCGGACCAATGGATTGGTCCCACCTACTCCAGGAGGACTCTACATAAAATCCCCGCCTTCAAGACCTCCTCCATGGCACACGCAACGGTGGGGACCAGGGCCGCTGAGCCTGACGGTCAGAGCAGGTGCGGCTGAACAGCCATTTTGAAACATGAGGCTTTAAGATGATTGAACTTGATTTAAGTGATTTAAGCTTATGTGACATGTTATTTTAAGATGTTTTAAGATGAATTTAAGATTGTTTGAAATGTCTTAAGATGATTTTAAGAATATTTCAATATGTGTGAAGCCAATAAATCTGAGCTTTCATGTGCTTGGGAAACTCCTAGTTAGTAGTTCCAGGCTCCAACTGGCTCCCCATTGTTTTGAGGGACAATGTATAACCATAGCTCAGCTCGAGCTAAGATGTTTGAAGCGGACAAATCTGAGGTTTCAACCCAAAAGGGAAGTCAAAAACTAGCAAAAAAAAACTTGGTTCCAACTCAAAAAGAGGGATCATAAGCTGGAATTGATATTGACTGGTGGGGGGTTCATGGCAATCACGGCAAAAGATCCCACTGGTGGGGCTTCAACATGGTAAACTTCATGGCCCAGGCTGAGTTCCTGACAATTTCTCACCAGCTCCAGCTTGTTCTCGGGCGGTTTGCCCTAGAAATTCAGCGTCCATGGTGGCAAGTCATGTCACGACTTCGCAAGAGCTTCAGAATTATAAGCCAGCTAGTGCGCACTAGCCACTATCAACTGTGGTCATCTAGTTGTGTCGATGTATGTACTATGTATATCATATATACTCTATATATTATATATATATATAGATTGAGTCATATTCGAATACGTATCTATCATCCACTTTAACTACGATGCAGATCCAAGTAAAAAGTCCAGGAGCAGAAGCATTGGCTTTTCATGGTACCAACCGAGCCACGATTTGTTGGTCAGTTCTGGTAGCATGTCAATTATAGATACCCTCCTGTAAACTATATAGTATAGATGTGGAAAACCCACCATGAATGTAGATCATTTTCTGAGCGGGAAACCATGGGTCTTCTAGATCTTGCTGTATGTTTTATCCAGGGCAACCATGAATTGTCGGGGAGTACTGTAATTCGACCAAATGGATGGTGAAATGCGTGTAAGACAAGCCACAAGAGTGGGGTATAACGAACCTCAAAATGGATATGATTCAATGTTCACCAATTCCGGGGACGTGACTATGGGTATGGCTCAAGATAAATCGCCCCCCTTTATGTTTGGGATATTTCCTGGAATGGACCGGTTTGCATCCACCAAATTTTCAGTGAATCATCCCAGTGGGTCTTTCACCTCCATGAATCTGGTCTTTTCAGGAACATCTTTTCAAATTGTGAGTCAGGAACAAAAGGCAAATCCGGTGCAACCAATGTGCTTCGCCACCTGGGCTTCCATCGCTATGTAGCCTGCCTTTTCTGGCAGGTATGGCTAAGTCTTGATCCACAACCAAGTGGCATTGCCATGAAAAACATGAGACACCCCAAAATCCATTGGGGCTAATTCACCATTTTCCCCGAAAATTCATGTCAAGTTGGTTCTAAATTTGAATCCCACTATATACAGTCTATCCCTGATAGCATATGGTTGGTCAATGGTTATCAACCTTCACCACACCTACTAGTAGGGCATAAATCCACCGTGTTCACGCAAACCACACACAAATATCATATCAAGTTGATTACCTATGATATAGATATAGATAGTGACACATTATGTATAATGTGTATATATATATACATATACATATTATATATATAATGTGTATATATATATATATACATGTATATATGTTACATGTATATAATATGCGTATCAGTCATCAAATCCCCATGTTCAAACACAACAAGTCGGCTGCCTTCTCTTTCGCCACTTCCTCCGCAAATTGCAAGATCTGCAGGTGCATCGTCGGCACCTCAAAACTCCCACTGCATATATCACTTGGTGCGGTTTGAAGTATGGCCCCCAAATGCATTGAATTTGCCATTGAACCAGGATTTCGTTTGGCCATCCTTTGGTGCATTCCCTTGGGCATCGGCTGCAGAGTACCAATTTGGCGCCGGTTCGGAAACCAGGGCTGCGTGGAAGTTCTGTACCTACAGAGACAAAGAGAAGCTGAAGCTGTGGAAAATTCCATGAAATCATGTGATTCCAACCATAAACCATAACCCCTGCCTCAAGAACTGGGATTTTTGATCATGATGGTGCTCGAAAACTGGCCACTCGGCAGATTATGCCCCACGAAATTCGGTTGTATCAAGGGCTTCTTCAGCCGTACAGCCCAGCCTGGAAGACTCCAGGGAGGCACACCACCTGCCACTTATAACTTGCTTCACCTTTGGGTTTACGGGGAATATACTGCACTAGTGAATGGCATCATAAACCAAACAAAGATAACTGTGGGGCCCTCACCTTGTAGAGACTTGCATTTCTATCTTTTTGCGAACCCGTTTGTTCATCCTCTTGTCTGCATACAATCCACTGCTGCTGATTCCTGAAGCTCTTAGTGAATCGCAGGATCCTATTCCTATTCCGTTTCTAAGGTTTGCGTCTCCCGTTTCTCTCTGCAAATGAGTTGTCGCATAATGATGAGGCTTTAAAAAAATATTCATCTCCTCACATGATGATGGTTCATAATTCACAACCAACCATTATGGATTAGTAATCAGCCATTATGGATGCCAACCATCTCCAACCCATGAAAATCCTCACTTCCCTCAGATCATCAAAAGCCATCCCCAGTCGTCGCCACCAAGTCCCACCTGCGAGCCCGCCACTGCTGAAGCCAAGATCTGCCGCAGTGGAGATGTCACCGCAACGTGATGTCTTTTGTCAGCAAATGTTCGTGGAAATTAATGGGGATATTGTAGGATATATAACCAACTTACATCAACTTAGTATGATCTGAGAGATTAAAGTGATTTAATCAGCAAAGAATGGAAGTGTTCAAGACGGCACCAGAAGTTGAAGCAACGACAAAAGATGGGATAAAGACCCACAAGACTGATCAAGTTTGGGGGGTAAACAAGTTTAGATCCTATCCACTTCTGTTCACCGGCAACCTCTGGGAACCCCTGGCATTGACGATGAGACCATGGATGTGAAAAAGCCTTAACCGTGACGCGCCAGGGGAAGGGGAGTGCACAGCGACTCCCGTAGTACTCAAACATAGCTTGCTGGAAAATCCCCCATTAAGGAGGATATTCTTCCATTGAAATGCCAATGTATAGGGGGATTCCCAGCCAGCCATTGGATGGTTCCTCACTGTACAGTATACACCATATGTGAGCCGGCTGAAATATGGAGTTTGCCATCAATCATCTCCAATGCAGACAAAAAGTGTAAGTTCTGGGCGGCATGGTGTTTAAGCAAATGTGTTCCTTGGTCTCAACGCGGTGCTGGAGCTGGCAACGTTTCTGGTGATGTTCTAGAATGGATTAAATACCCATTGATGGCCATTTCAATGGCGTTTATGTGTATACCCATTTATGGCCATTTCGTCGGGACAACTTGCCTTTCAGGTAGCCTATTTTCAGACCCAGGGATCAACATGCCAGGCAGAGGACTCGAAAAAAGATGAGGCCCCGGCTGGCTGCAGCTCAACCTGTGGCGGATGGTGGACAAGCCAACCTGCACCAGTTGGGCTAGTAAAATGGGATTTTGCCCATCTACCAACTATAATAACTATAGCTTCACCAACTTGAGACATCGCTGATGGATGCCCTCTGAAGATCTCTGAATGCCCAGGCCGGGCTCCCAGGCAGTGGAGGCAATGCACTTGGCGCCACATGCGATGTTTGCATGCCTTGGAATGCATGAGCAAACAGTAGAATGAAATGCCAGGGAGGTACACTTCATCAACGCACTGTACATGCAGCCATGGGTATGTTACATGTCTTTGGTAGTTGAATCGCCAATGTCGCTTCTTACATCCCTGTTTTCCATAATTACATATCAATTGCATGTGGTTAAGCTACCATTGCTTGCTGGTTAAATCCCCACTTTGGGTTGCTGAAACCACCATTTTCCCTGTCAAAGTCGCAATTTTCTGGGCTAGTCCCCAAAAAATTGCTGCAACGTTTTTCGGTTGAGTCGAAATACCTAACATCCATCTCTGTTTCATAGTCGAATCAAGTGCATCCCCAAGTTTTTCCGGGTGAAATCCCCCGTTTTTCCTTGGTTTTTCATAGGTAACTCCTCCACATCCAGCAGCCATCCACCCATCGTTTCGGTCCCGGGACGTCAGCGGCACGATCTTCGGCTTCTTGGTGGTGCCGGAGGTGTGGAGCACCAGGGCCAGCTGGTCACCTTACGTGGGGTGAGAATCTGATGCTTAAATGGTAAACCCCCCAATGAAAAAGCCTTAAAATAATAGAAATAACAATGGCAACAATGCTGGAATAATGGTGAGAATAAGAACAAGAATGATGATGATGAGATTCATATTAGAAAAAAATGATGATCAGAGGAAGTTTCGTAGAGAAACTCCGAGTTACGGACTTTCACATTCCTAGTAATCCAAAGATCATAGTGTCAGGTGGGCACCTGCGATTCACTACATTAACAATTCACCACATTAACAATTCACCACAGTAACAATTCCCCACATTAACAATTCACCACATTAACAATTCACCACATTAACACTTCACCACATTAACAGTTCACCACATTAACAATTCACCACATTAACAATTCACCACATTAACACTTCACCACATTAACACTTCACCACATTAACAATTCACCACATTAACACTTCACCACATTAACACTTCACCACATTAACAATTCACCACATTAACAATTCACCACATTAACACTTCACCACATTAACAACTCACCACATTAACAATTCACCACATTAACAATGCACCACATTAACAATTCACCACATTAACAATTCACCACATTAACAATTCACCANCCACATTAACAACTCACCACATTAACAATTCACCACATTAACAATGCACCACATTAACAATTCACCACATTAACAATTCACCACATTAACAATTCACCACAGTAACACTTCACCACATTAACAATTCACCACATTAACAATTCAC
>BGPT01001725.1:106315-133334 GCA_003297045.1 Symbiodinium sp. clade C Y103 | reverse complement strand
TTTGCAAAATGTGTCCAAAATGCAGGTAAAACTTGAAAAATAACATCCGTTCTTGATGAAAATCGCAAGATAGATGCCGACATTCTAAGTTTATATTCCGAAAATGCCTCAGCTTGACAATTCNAATTTTGGAAACACCGCGGGGTTTTGGCCGTTCCCCATGACTTTTTTAGACCCGACCGGTTCCAAAACGACATTCTAAGTTTCAGTCCGTCACTATATCTATCTGCGTGTCCGTCTATCTGTATGTTTGTTTCCCTGCGTGTCTGTCCTTGTATTTGTTTGCATACTAGTATCTGTTCATCCATCTGTCCGTCTATGTATCTGTCTATGGCTATTTCCCTTCGAAATAGCTCATCTACATGAACCAAGTTAGAAAGAGCAACATGTTCGACATCCTCTTGATTATTTCTCTTGGAGTGAAACATCCAAAGAAGTGTGTTTTCACTGCGACTTTTCGTTGTGACAGTGTAGAGTCGACACTTTTACTTTTGACAGACTTTCATTGATGAAACTTCCTGTGAACAATCCCGTTCTTTCCCCAGTTAGTGTGGTAGTTCTTGCTCCCTACAGACTACCCAAGCTTTCTGCTGCGGATGTCCTATTTTTCCATTGCAATGCAAGAACGAGCAGCGGAGCCCGGAACCTTTTGAGTTGAGCTAAGTAACAAACGCGGTCAGAAAAGACACACAAAACATCTTCTCAACGTTGAATTCATCGAACAGCAGCTGCTCTGTGCCACCAAGGAAACTTGCACTGCAGCGTCGCTATGTTCAAAAAAGCCGTGCGTTGCGTGCGTTTTGAAGTTATGATCTTTCGACACTGCAGCTGCGAAGGGTTCATCATCAAAGCATCTAGGCGAGAGATTGGTAATTAGTGCTGTGGGCGATGCTGCATCTCCAAGCGTCCAAAAACAATATTCTCCTTGCAGCGCTTGTTGCTGCGCGAGTTACATCTTTTCTGCGAGACTTCCTGGAAATCTGGAACTTGAACAGGAAAAAAGCGAAGCTTTTCTGCGAAGCTTCCTCCATTTTCCAAGTTGACCACATCAAAAATGAAGCAATAGACTTCCCCCAAAAGTAAATATTGCATGCTCAGCTGACGGGCTCGTACCAATGCGTTTTGCGATTTTTCCACTCCATCTCTCTAAAGTATTGCACCTGCCACGAAAAAGTGAAGCCAAGTCATACGAAGTGCTGCACCTGTCTCGCAAAATCATCTTAGCAAACCTGAAGGTCCGATGCTCCAAAATGCAACCCCTCTCAGGAAACCAGCGCCCTGACCTCTTAACATATCTGCTTCTGACTTTCTCCTCTCTGAGCTTCTTTCTTCTGTGGCTCTTCCCATCTTGGCTTTTCCATCTGTCCATATTGTCGGAAGTTTGACTTCTAAACTTCCTTCGATAATCAAGTATGTACATATACACAAGCTTCGATCAATCTTAAATGTATTGCATCTTGCTACATGCATCACCTCTCAGTTTTAGCTCAGTTTGAAGGTTGAGGCGACATGCAGCGACATGCTACAATATACCTGATGCACTTGTCTTGTTGGGTTTTGGCGGATCAATCTCTGGCTGCATCTATGCCCATGCAAGCATCCGGCTGCTTCGGACATTATCAAAGGCATCTTGCCAGGGTGAGACTACATTCCAAGCATCAGGCATGAACCGCCGCACTGATGGAATAAATGATACCATTGATACCATTGATCCAGCGTCCGCTGTTCGTTGTTGACTTCTGAAGCTGCTGTCAGGAAATCTTGTGGCTGCAGCTCATAAAATCATTCATCCAACATGAACAAAACAGCAACCAGCATGCGACATGGGCTACGTCACGTTTCACGCAGCTTTGCCTTTGACACCAGAACTTGGGATGTGGGTTAAGAAATCCAAATCCTTTGGACCGCTCTCCTGGAATTTGCTTGAACTTTGGGCCTAACCAGGTTGTACCATGTTGTAGTGTAGTACGAGTACCCATCTTAGACTCGGTGCAAGGGGTTCATGTCAAAGTCTTGGCAACTGGTCCTCAGGGATGTCATTGCCCGCCAAGTCCAACTCCTCATTGCCATCCACTTTGTATCAGCAAATGTCAGCGGTCAGCCATGATCCAAAACCGATTTTATGATGTTGGTGTCAGATAATCATGCCCGTCGACTGCAGTTCAAGTCAGCAAGAATGGTATTGAACAGTGATTTGAACAGTGATTAACTTTCTGATACTTTGTGTAAATAGACGCATGGCAACCTCCTTCACACGCAGCTTCCCTGCCTGAAGAGATGGATGTCCTGAAAATGACCAAGCAGTGTTTACTCAGTTTGCTCAGTTTGCTCGCAATCAGTAGAGGACTGACAGGGTCGGCCTGTGACAACCTGGCGAAGTGCTGCGGCAGATGGCCACGTCAAGTCGTTGATGGCCAGATTCAAATAGTGCAATGTCCTGCCAGCGGACTGGCCCAACACGACTCAACCTCACATCTCTTTCAACGCACCAACTGCTCCAACTTGTCTCGCTCACTCTCTTCACTCCTCAAAATCCATGCTAATGAAACTGCATGAAACTGCAATACTGAAATGCAGGCGAAGACAAGCTGTAACAGCCCATGTGAAACAAACAAAGTGCGCCCAACTCCAACTTCACCAGTCATTCCTTTACTCGAAGATGCAGGGCAGCATATCATTGCAGTTCCTGGCCTGTTGGTGGACAACATCTGGGCAATCGCCATGCCACCCTGGGGATCTGCTGGCATCCAGAAGGACATTCGACAGTCGAAGGATGCGAAAGATGCGGATCCACGTGGAGTCAAATAACAAATTGTAGACGAACCCAGAATCAGATGCATATTGTGCTGTGGGCGCATGATCTGCTTTGGAAGGGTGGCAACCGTGGAGAGAAAATCTACGGTGCCGCTGAAATGTTCAAAGGCATGTCATCACATGCAAAAATAGATAAGAGGATACATGAGGATACCGTATACCAGTGGTTGGATATCGTGCCATATCTTGCCTTTGCGATCTATGTTTCTCCTCACAGGCGCCTCATCACCCATGGAGTTCCAGCTGAGATCCAGTGACAGGAGATGGCGGTCCTCTGCCAGCGCCACTGCAAAGGCTTTGGCGCCAGCAGCCTGCCACGATCTGCGAGAAAGAGAATATCTCGGGTGTCTTCACTGCCACGTCACAATGACTCACTGGATCTATATAACACTTTTCTCGTCAATATCTCTGTACCATTCTGTACCATAAATCCTAAAGTCCCAAAGACTTCGAAAGAGTTCGGATCTTACAACAGTTTCCAACCACAAACTGCCCCAGTCCCATCATCCTCCAGTTGATTGGAGGAGAGATCCAGTTGTTTCAGGTGCATCTTCGGCAGCTGGGAGGCTAAAGAGAAGGCTCCACTGGGCCCCAGCTGATTCCAACTGAGATCCAGGTGCCTGGCGCAGCTGGATGCGGATGCCGGGATGACCCCAGATTCTCCCCACTGTTGCGAGATTTCTTCATTTTGTATACAGTACCGTTTATATATTTTATATATAATATAGTCCATGAACTTTGGAGGACTGTCCTGAATCCTGACTCCTCATTCAGAAATTCATTGACCACTGCAAATGTTTCTTTGCGGCATCCTCAGACAACATATTGTTGGAGCTTGGGATGTTGATCCCAAAGCTAGAGTGGGCAAATACAGTACCAGCATGGCTGTGGGCCTGAGGTGGCAAGTGGGCAATATGGGAGCGATCACGTCGATTCCTGGCAGCACAAGTCTTCTGAAGTCTACACCATGAAAATGCGTCTCTATTATGCTAACCAGGTATATATATAATATCATATATATATATATATATCATATATCATATGTACCTGAATATGTGTGTTTGCGAATATTACTATCTAATACTATCTAATTCATTGTATGTATAAGTACACATCTGTACCATGCATTGCCGTGTAAACATCAGGTGTGTAGTTGTGCCTCCAGGGCCAAGCTCGTTGGAAGCCAGGATGAGGACCTATGCAGGTGGCAGCCCCACTTTCAGGATGATAATCTTCTCCATTCAAATTGGACTTTCGGGGATCCCCCATTCTGCCATTCTTGGAAAAGTCCGTTGTAAATGCCCCTTTACCTGCTGCTTGTGCCAGCAACATCATCCCAGCTGCAGAGGCTCTGCAGAATGGTCCTCCCTCGCCTCCAAGGATGAGGCTTCCAAGACTTCGGCCAAGAACGGAGCCTGGCTTTCAAAATCATTCCAAATGTTCCAAGATCTTTCCAGATCTTTCCTATCAAAGCTGAAGCAACGAATCAGGTCATAGCTGAAACTGCCCCATGCAGCGCCATGCGCCATGCCATGCGCCATGCCATGCGCCTGCTCGGGTCCCAGCTCGGCATCACAGCATTGCACCGCCGTTTGTCCATCCGAGATGAGCTGCAGCAATTCATCCAGATTCGAGGCCTGGCGGCTAGAAAAGGCTAGAATGAATGAAAGTGATTGAAAGTGAGTGTTGTCTCTATTGTTACTAAATGTTACTAATATGTTAATTATGATCAGAAATTATGAGATCATTAGGATGCTCATGTATGTTCATTATATTCATTCTGATCGTTTGTTGTCGCTATTTCACAACAGATTGTGCGATCAGGCCAGGCGCCATGGCCTCTGCAGGCTCGGGAGTTTCCACCGCCTGCCCATGGGACAGAGTGTTCAGGTGGTCTTGCTGTCGCCTGTTTCATCCTATTTCCCTATCTGAAAAATGTCTGTTTATTTGTGCTTTTTTGTCTGGAGGTGCCCAATAGTTGCTAGCATTGTTGCAACCAAAAATGTGAGGAATGTAGTTCAGGTGTCTGTTTCCAACCTTCCAACACAGCTCTGACTCGAAGATATTCAAAGAGCCTATTTCTCCAACAAGAACACACATCCCACTGCAACCTGCCGTAGGATCACGCTTGAACATTGCTTGGATACTAAGACTCATCCCGGTGGCCCCACCTCTGGATGAAGCGCCTTAGATCAGCCAAGCACGTCCATTGGCAATTGAGGCAACTGTCCCTTGCGGCTCAACCTTGCCAAGCAGCTATGTACGAATGTTTCGAGGTTGAGGACAGGAAAATCATGGAAACCCATTGATATACCCACTGACAGGAACCATTTTGGTGGTCAAGTTCATGCAAATATGTTGTAGTTCAACGATGTTCAACGTGTTGGGCGTGGTTGAGCTATGTTGAACCTAGGTCTTCGGCACCAGCCCGTGCCACATCTCCCTGCATCCACATTCTACCTCTCAACGTGCCATGCAGATTCCAGCAGATGCCCAGTGATCCCTTGCAGCCAAACTGCCGACAACTTTGTATCAGGGCTAGATCCTTCATCTTCAGGGCCGGTTCTGCGCCTGGGACGCTTTGGACACCAACTTGGCAATCCAAGTAGAAACTTAATCATTGAACATGTTTTTCTCCATAGTTCGATTGAATGAACCGTTTGACCATGTTCTATTTTTTTGGCCGCCCAGGGCCTGAGCCTAAGATTATATAATTAGTTGGCAGATGTTGGCAGTATTCTATGTTTCCTCACAAATCAATCAAGGTTTTCCATACGCTATCAGTTCCAGGGAGCCGTTCGGCATGCTATATGCATTGGCCTCCCGTTTGAACAACAGTGCAGGCCGAGGCACCCAGTCACTGTGGATCCACGGGAGGTGCAACGATCACCTGATGTGGAACAGCAACATGATCTCAATGCAGATGTGAATTACCTCACTATCTCCATGAGATTCTCCATGCTTCAGGATTCAATATAAAATGGTTCTATATTTTGTTGCATTTGCCTTCAACAAAGAAGTTGGTTCAAACTTCGAACGCAAGTTCGAGATATTTTCAGTGTCTGCTTTTCGGAGGGCGCCTTCATCGCTGGTGTCGCGGCTCATGCCTTTAGCCGGCAAAAGACCTCCCGCCAGGTATGAAAGAGAACGGGGCTCATCATCCTAAATCATGAAGCCACTGCTACGCTGCTACAGATTAAATGCTGTAGCAGCCGGGGAAAAACAGCTCCGGGTCCTGCTGCACACAACCCACAGTACTCTCCAAGAGGACATTGAATATAGCGCTCATGTTCATTGTCTCAAACTGAGCATTTCCGACTGGCACAATCAACTTGTGTATCTGTGTATGCATGCCCCCAAGGCTCTTGAAGGAAAAGGCCACACTTGACTTGGTTTGCTTTGAATCCTGACAGAACACCAATACGTACATTTACATATATGTAATTATTTATATGTGTATATATATATATAGTTATATGATTGTGTGTGTGTTATGTGGATCTATAATGATTTATATATATATACATACATGTGGAGGTATGGGTATGGTACGTACTATATATGTATATATGTTTATTTATATATATTATATACATATATAACTATAATATATAATTTAATATATTGCATATGTATATATCATATATAACTATGAGATACACAACATGAGTTGGTCACCTATCCAACATGGCCTTGACCTCCATGTTTCTGCCGCTGTGGCGTCTCCTGTCCAGCCATATCAATGACTCATACAGCTTGTCTCAGGGGGGGAAACAAATATTGGAAAATACGGGACAAATATCTAGGATAATTAGGATACCTGGCTTTTGACTAGCTCTTGGAGCTCACCTGCCATGACTGCGCTGATGAGATGAGTTTGATGAAACCATCGGAAGTTGAGTGCATGTCTGCGATTCTTCAAAAAGAATATCAACAGAAACTACGTCATTGGTTCTCACCTCTAGTCCGCTTTGATCATTCAAGCATGACAACAGCCAATTCAAATCCAATTAAAATCTAAGTGATATTCAATTGATATCCAATTGGTCTATCTGGGTTTGTCTGAGAATAGGACACCCCAAAATCACATGATTCTGGATGGTTTACCATCATGTTCCCTGTGAAACAGGGTTGCTTCCAACACCCACGTACAAAGGGTGTAATTCGGGCAAACAACGAGGTAAAACTGGGAACTTGCCCTTGTGGCTATCATGTACCTACAATATCCACTATATCATATCCACTAATATTCATTACAGAATATCAACAATATCCTGTAATGGGCTGGAGCACTCCCAGCACTCCTCTTAAATTTGCCCATGCGAGGTATCCTTTAAGTATCCATGATGAAAGTTGGCTCCCTCCGTCAGTGGCCCCAGCTCCTGAACCGAGGGCCGACAGCGAAGCTCGCTTTGCCGGCACGCACCGCCACGGCTGCTGGAGCCGAGGGAAGATCTGCGGTTGCGGCCCTCCTCAGAATTCAAGGCAGGAGAGGAATGCGGAATCAAACAAAGGTAAGGATTTTAGACTGAGTAATTTGACAGATTTGAAAACAAAGGATTTCTTGCAGGCATGGATAATTAGGGAATGGCTTTCCAAAAGTTGCTTCAACAGAGCTTCTATCCCTGGATTTTGAAGCCTAAGTCCGCACAGGCCAGGCAATCCCTGTACTTTTGCCACCCGTGAATGTCCTAATTTAACTACGCTTCTGCAGCACACGTTGGCATCTAATTACCCACATTCACATTCACAATGAGTCATTTAATCACTGTTTGTGATTGGTGTCATTTTGAGGGCGGTTCCAAATGTGAAGAGATTGGGGATTGGGATCCCCATCTTTCGTCCCCTGTGGGACATGATGAGGTCATAGCAGTCCCCATATTCTATCCTCCACATCACAGTCCAATCCGTTGATCCTGTGGAGGTGTCCAAAACGGCCGTGGTGCCGGTGGCAGCTCTGGCCCAGTGGTGACTGGTCTCGGCGGAGGAAAAAGGCGAAAAGGACTGCCAGTGGGTCCTGGACATCGCAGCACATCAGTGGACAGCTGAAAGGAGGAGCTGAAAACTTATCCTGATAATTCTTGAAATATCTATATGATATCTAAATCTATACAGTCTATACCTTGCAAGATACGTTTGAATCTCCGGGAGTCGAATCGATCAGGAAAGCTCTACATAAACTGAAGTTGGAACTGATGTGAGAAGAAGAACGCTTACTTGTTTCTCAGAGAGAAGAAAGTGCCAGACACAAAATTAAATTATGTCATTGAAAGCCCACTTTTCAATTTTTTCTCAGACTCACAAACAAAAGATAACAAAAGCTTATGCTGAAATCGACATGTTGCTTTCTCTAGCCTGTTTGAACGCAACCAAGAAAGCTATGCTTTCTATTGGCCTTTCACTGATGTGGCATTCCAAGCTGGAGTTTCTCATCCGAGCCACGTTTTTGGTATCCACTGGAACTTGTCGATTCTCCCTTGCACCTGAAGGGAACTAGTGGGAATGTGCCACGGCCGAAATTGTATAATATATATATATATATATATCCGCCGACCCCTGCCGCCAGCAGGGGGAGCGCGTCAGAGGAACACTTACAGTCGGGAGGTTTAGTCACATCATGTTTTTCCACATCCATACAGTTCGCCTGCGGAGAAATCGATGCGAGGGGGTCACATCAGGGTCACATCAATTCATGTTTACAATGCGTTTCATGTGAAAATACAAACTTNCTGCGGAGAAATCGATGCGAGGGGGTCACATCAGGGTCACATCAATTCATGTTTACAATGCGTTTCATGTGAAAATACAAACTTTATCTTTGGATCCTGGTGAGAACAGCAAATACAACCGGAGCATAAAGCCATTGCACCGTGCCGCAAGACCGTATGGCACACCACGCCACGACTAAGCCACGGCAAAGTCATTGCATGCTGTCTTTTGCAAGCCACACCGTTTTTTGAAGAAGACATCAAAAGACAAGCGCGGGCTCTGGAAGGAGCGTTTCCCATTGGCACACCGTGAGCCAAAAGTCAGCAGATAAGCAAGCAGCCAACNTCAAAAGACAAGCGCGGGCTCTGGAAGGAGCGTTTCCCATTGGCACACCGTGAGCCAAAAGTCAGCAGATAAGCAAGCAGCCAACCAAGCAGGCCGCGCCAAGCACACCGGCTGGGGCAGGCGGGCAAGCAAGCAAGCTCACAGGCAAAAGGCAAGCCAGCCAGCATGCAGGCAGGCAGGTTGGAAAGCAGGCGGGCCACGCCAAGCAGGTCAGGGAGAAAGGGGAAGCACACAAGCAATCAAAGGCTNAAGCAGGCGGGCCACGCCAAGCAGGTCAGGGAGAAAGGGGAAGCACACAAGCAATCAAAGGCTGGCCAGAAGCAGCAGCGGCCGCATCATACCAACAGCCGCAGCAGCAGCAGCAAACCAGTCGCAGCAAACGAGCCGCAGCAAAGCAGCAGCAAAGCAGCAAAGCAGCAAACCAGCCGCAGCAAATGAGCCGCAGCAAAGCAGCAAAGCAGCAAACCAGCCGCCGCAGCAGCAGCAGCACCAGCAGCAGCAGCAGAAGTACCAGCAGCAAACCGGCAGCTGCAGCAGCAGCAACATCATCAGCAGCAGCAAAGCAGCAGCAAAGCAACAGCAAACCAGCCGCAAACCAGCCGCAAACCAGCCGCAAAGCAGCAGCGAAGCAGCAACAAAGCAGCAAAGAAGCAGCAAAGCAGAAACTGAATCCTGAGTATCTGAATCCTGAGTACCAACAACAAAAAACTACACGCCCAAGCCCAGAAACGCAATGGTAGTGCTGGCAGAACCCAAGCACCAGTAGTGTCAGCACAGGCAGCAGTAGCAGCATAGTAGCAGTATAGTAGCAGTAGCAGCAGTAATTAGCAGCACATGCAGTCTGAGCTGGTGGTTGTGGACTGCAGGAATGTTCAAATTGTCATGAAGAAGCGGATGCCCCAAACGAGGTTCAAACGAGGTCCAAACGAGGTCCAAACGAGGTCCAAACGAGGCCCAAACATGACCAAAGAGACACACCCGCATAGAGGCAGGAGAAANCCAAACGAGGTTCAAACGAGGTCCAAACGAGGTCCAAACGAGGTCCAAACGAGGCCCAAACATGACCAAAGAGACACACCCGCATAGAGGCAGGAGAAAGGACCGCCCAGCGCCCACCGCAGCAGCAGAAGTCAGCAATGTAGCAGAAGGTCTGAGGGCTGAGCAGCAGTCTAAACGGCAATCTAGCAGAAATCGGAGAACAGACTAGCAGCAGCCGTTTAGCCACAGTCTATCGGCAGCCTAGCATCAGTGTAGCAGCAGTCTAGAAGCAGTCGAGCAGCAGTCTAGCAGCAAGCTGCTAGCAGTTGTTGAGCAGCAGTTTGGAAGTGAGTCTAGACGCCTTCGAGCAGCAGTGGAGCAGCAGTTTGGAAGCCACTCAGCAGCAGTCAAGCGCCAGCCCGCAAGAGTCTGGCAGCAGTCCGGCAACAGGCTAGCAGCACCCGCAGAGGAGAAGTCTAGTAGCAATCTAGCAGCAGTATGTCAGATGCGTCTGCTGAGTGGAGCCTGGGGGAAGGAGAGAGGAGAAAGAAAGACAAAGAGAGAGAGAAAGAGGAAGAGAAAGAGAAAGAAGAGGAGNATGTCAGATGCGTCTGCTGAGTGGAGCCTGGGGGAAGGAGAGAGGAGAAAGAAAGACAAAGAGAGAGAGAAAGAGGAAGAGAAAGAGAAAGAAGAGGAGGGAGAGAGAGAGAGAGAGAGAGAAAGAAAGAGAGAGAGAGAGAAAGAGAGAGAGAGAGAGGGAAAGAGAGAGAGAGAGAGAGAAAGCAAGCAAGCATGGCGGAGAAAACAAATAGCAGCAGAAAGAAGCGAAGCATTGGGGAACGATATATGAAAAGATCTGCAAAAACCCGCAAAGGAGCAACTAAATCAAAGAATCGATGCGACCCCCCTCCAAATGTTTCTCGCAAGCTAATACGGACATTTATATACACTTAGCACAAATCGATGCGACTAAACCACTTGACTGTACACTCAATCATTGTTGTAGGCAAGTATATGTTCTATTTACCATTATTCACCTAATCTAATCAATAACATGGAACTATTTACATTTACTACAAGTTTTATAATCATCTATAGTTCGGGATAAGCAACCAATAGCTGGTATATATATAATTAACATGTTTATATATTTCATAAGATCCGGGTAGATTATCATGATTCATCACAGTTTACGGATATACCTATAGTTGGGACAATATAACATGGACATATCTATAGTTACTATAATTCTCTATAGTTCGGAAAATTGTAGTGATCCACGAACCTTGAAATAAGGTTACCCCAACATTCTAGTGAGGTAGCAGTGAGGACTGCATCCCCAAGGTAGGTGTAAATGCTGGGTTTAAGTTTTTTCTTTAATCACCATTCTTTTAGCATTGGTGAATAAGGGTCACCCTTCAACAGCTTGGATATTTGTGGGTGATTTACAGGACCGCATTCATGTTGTTCGCATACCGTTTTCAAGTTTATAGGGCTGCCAACAAATGGGAAAACGTTTGTTCTGGAATCAAATTCAACTCCCTACATAAGATATTCCGAAATACTATTTGTATCTATTTGTGCTTGCTAGCTGAGTGATTTACTCTTGTATGTTGTCGGCTTTCTGAGTTGTCTACAAGAAGCCTACAGTTTTGTAACCGGGTTCTTTGGTCACTTTTAGGTGTTCTCTTTTGTTTTGAACCCCAAACGAAACAATCAGCCACCGGCACTAGACGTTCCAATGTTCTCCTCTCTCATGTTTTTTTGTGTGATTGAATCCAACAAATCAACTCAGATTTTGAACCATCCCTAAATTTCATCTTGGTAATTACAAACTCCCATCACCCCCTGCCCAGAAAAAAAAAGGAACCAGGTCGAATCCCACTCTTTGTCGGGCAAATCCCATGATTCCGCCAAGTCGCTTCAAATAATTCGCGACAGAGAGCATCGCAAGAGGCCTGGTGAGCGTGGCAACCAAACAGGATCAAGCAGGGGTCAAAGCAATATACAAAGCACTTGTACCAAGGCTCAACAATCTCAAGCAAAAGCAACTATAGTGATTTTCCTGGTGCCCTGTATCGTCTCAACATCACGTCAGTTATATCGACAGCATTGTATGGCTCCATTGGGACCACATGAGATGATTGATTTTCCGGGATATGCGTCAAGTGCACACACTCAAACACACCAAACCACATGTTTGACCATGTTTGACCCATGAATCCTATTCAACGAACCGATTTCTTTGGTTACTATATCCTATACATTCCTGTATCATTGATAGCACCTTTGAGTCGGTGAAATCCCAATTTTGGTGGGTTAAATCCATCACATCGCATCGCCTCGGATGGCTTCTTCCAGGGCCGTCTTGAGCCCGTCAAAGTCGCAGCAAGAAATCAAACATCGGAAAGTGTAACCGGATTCCTTTGGCAAACATGGCTGGGAAATGCCCTCGAAGTGGATGTTGAATTGGAACATAATTAATCTATATTATATATAATCTATATTCAATAAATCAAAAAGGGTTAGTTTCCTTGATTTTCCATTGCCGTGCTTGATTACCAGAGTATATCCACTATATCATGAAAAGAGTGCGACTCAAAATAGCAATGAATATGAAGATTTGTTGGTAATACAACCACCAACGGTGCTGGTTGGATGTTGATAGTTGCCATCTCTGCAGGGCTTCTTGGATTCAACTCAATTTGATTTAAAAAACCACCATACCATCTCCACTAAACAGTTCACGATATTCCCTAGAGGGCAGCTTGGGTCTCAGCATTTTTCGGAAGTCTCGACTTTAAAAGTTGAATCAAGCAGACTTTGGATTCGCATCGAGAAAACAAATAAACGCAATGCCCAACTGCCGTTCTTCGGCAGTGGTCGGCCCTCATGAGTGGTGCTCGACCAAAGAGGCTCAGCGAAAAAAAAAAAACATTACCATGGCGTCCAGGGCAAACTGCAGCTCGATTCTTTTTCAATTCATCACCTGCAGGGTTACATGCAATGAATATCAATTATACCTCCGCTGAAGAGGTTTAAGATGCTTTCAGGGATCCTCTCCTTCAAACATGGATGGATGATGAAAACCATGGTTCGGCAAGAAAAACATATATTGCAACATCTTTCAAACCAACCCAGCGATGCTCATGTTGTTGGTCAAAGTTCTTCCCGGTTTCCCCATCAAACCATTGCTGGTTGAGGAGTGGCATTTTCGGAATCTCGCGAAGCTGCGTTTGACTCTGACCGCACGCAATCCCCACAATTCTGCAGTCGTTTGACTCATGAATGCTACAAGCCAAAGCCGCTGTTTCGTGCCTCGCACAAGACTGACATCGATCAAAACTGCTGATGAGATGCAAAACATTGGAATATACTTTATACTTTACATCGTGTTGCCAAAACAAGAGGACATAGGTGAACTTTCAGACTGGAAACCTATCTATCATATATATATATATATTTACATAGTACAGGGTGCTATAGACACGTAGGTCATGTCGAAAGATGTCCAAAATCGCTTTCTGGATCTTTCTGGCAACAACATGCACAACTGAAAATCGGGACGTGCCACTCTGCAGGGTTTTCCCTTTGAACATAGGGGCAGTTTCACCAATTCGACAGAGATCGACAAGGGTCCATTCGTGCCCATTCCACATAGCCTTGAAAACCCACCTGAAATTAATGTACATCATTGTCGGAATGGGTTTCCCTATTGGTTTTCCAAATCTTTTTGTCGTCCCCCATGAACTTGGCACCTTTGGCAGAAACGCTGAAGCACGGCACGGGAAAATCACCTGGCACCATCAAAGCTGTGAGGTTTCCGAGAATCCAGCTTACCCATGTTGAAAACCATTTCATGCTTGAGGGAAAACAAAAACAGCTCCTGTAATCGGAACAAGTGGGAAACCTTGACCAAAAGGATTCAAACAGTACAAGAGGATCCAACCTTTTAATGTGATGATCACAAACGCAGAGAAATCCTCCTGTCATGAAGTGGATCATTTTCAGATCTCAAGTAGATTGCCATCTATGGATGAAAGTCAAATCAAAATCAGATCTATCTCCTGCTCCATATCCAGTTGCTGGCTGGCGGTTTCCATCCGTCTCACCGTCAACATGCTAGCAGCTGCGGCTTGTCTTCCACACATTGGGATACGCAAGAAAAACAGGACAAATCAGGATGTCACATCAGGCACATCATTCGAAAGACCAAACCAATCAGTTTTCACTCATCTTGTCTCTTCCCTATGGGCTAGATTATGAGTGACTGTACCGCACCAATCTCGTCAAACAATTGTCATTCACAGCACCCATTTCTTCAGATGATCCCCCCGAAAGGCATCATGGTGGCGTCGTCCTCTGCCTCACTGGATTGGTTTATGGGAAAATTTACAGGACACCTCTATATTTGATGGGAAAATCCATGGTTTCCTGTAAATTTTCCCATTCACCAATCCATTGATTGCCTGGCTGATAAAGCAGGCAGCACAAACGTGGGCTTTGCCTCGTCGAATCTGCCGGAGATGCGCAGTGGAACGAGCAGTGGGGAATCCCATTTCCTGAATGATGATGATAATCCAAACATAAAAACGGATAATTCAGGATAGAAACTACCAACCCCTTCAGCAGCTCATTATATTCGCATCTTAAATAACTTCAGAACAGCAACTTCAGCTCGTAATTAGGCTCGTAAGCAGCTGAAAGAACAGCTCATGAACCTGTGGTGGCTTAACCTGGCAAGGTTTGCCCAATCCAGTTTGCCACAGGTTTGCCACAGGTCGGCTCATAAACAGCTCAAATATCTGATCTATTAAAAATCAAATGAATATATCTATCAGAATTTCTATCAGAATCTGATCTATCAAATATCTGATCTATTAAATATCTATCAGAATCTATCAAATATCTATGAGATATCTACACTTACTATAAATCTGTGGCAAAGCTCTGGCTTTCACAACTGGAGACACGGCCTGCGCCTTGGTACTGACATTGGAATTCTCGGCCTGGCGAAGTCGAAGCAATGTGGATGATGATTGAAGTTCGCAAACATCACCTTTTTTGAACTCTTTTTAAAGTAGTATTTATATAGATATATGTATAGATATTCATAGGTTTCTATACTTGACAACATATATCATTTATAGTTTTTTTTTTTTTTAAATAGGCGTTTATTGGTTTCTGTAGAAGTTCATTATTTTTCAGCACAGCTGGATCCCAGCATCTCTCAAACCACTTTGAATGGTGCCTTCCAGCCGAAAAATCTTCGTCAAGGGTCATGATCCAAATATGGGATCATAGAAAAACACATATATTAAACCACAAAGAGGTGATCTAATTTGTATATCGTTCGTTTTATGCTGGTCCGTTCCAAGTCTTGGTGGTAAACTAGCAATTTTCTGGTAAAACCCATGCCATGACTTATGCCTTTCCCAAAATCTACGCCCACCACCTCCATATTTCGCACTGTTGCCACCTTTTCAGGTTCCAAGTCACCTTAGGCGTCACAAATTTGGACCCTTGAGCCCTGAGAATCCGACAATGCTTAGCTGACATTGGGCATCTTTGGGGCCCTTAACCCTCGAATATGTCTGGCAAAATGATGGACTGATAATGGAGCAACGTGTTTTTTGCATTTTCCGGCAAACTATCCAATCTTGCAAGGGAATCATCACTTTAACTAGTGCAATCCAGCACGAAGCTATCACAGCAGTTCAATGGGAGTTGCCAGGAGACACTTAACCACGTTTGTGGCAAAGAATCCCCTCTTCAGAACTGCTGGCTTTGTTCGTCAATTCTTTTCTTCCGAATTTTGCCCAACTGGGGATAGGACCATGGGAAAAGCTTCTCAAGTGGTTCAGGTCCTGACAGTAAGATCAGCACAGGGTACCAAGTTGGTCTGATAATTTAGGCAAAGCCACCCAATCTTGATGGTTTATATATGTTTATATGATCAGTGTGAGTTATTACCATGTTCCCATATGTTCCCTATCAAAATTGTGCATCCCCCCCTTTTCGGCAAACATCATCAACCCACGCTCCCCGTCCTCAGCATCGCACGAGAAGCGCATCTGGTCATGAGCATTTTTCAACAACGCATCCTGGCACATGGGGCGGCATTTTTTGTTATATGATATGATATGTGTATCGATGTGTGTGATTGTGTGTGTTTTATTACCAACACTACTTCATAGGTTTAGCTTGAACTATAATTTGAGATATTACTACAGATGGGTTTACAACTATTGCAATTATAGGCAACCCCTAAAAAGAACTAAGCACATGCAACCAGTGGATTTAGGGGTACCCTATTTTCAGACAAACCCGTACAGCAACAAAGATGCAGAGATATTATCTCGCACATCTCTCCAAACCTCGGGATGGTCCGACAAATTGGGGTCTGCAAATACAGGGACTGGGCGGTTGAAACATTCTCGACCACGGTATACAAATGAGTATCGAACATATGTTTGACGACGACAACATGGGGATGTATAACAGAAAGCACACTGAGACACCTAAGAATATGAGCACTGGATTCCATGATCATATCTATTTGAAACCTACTGTCTATATGTCTTGTCAAGGCAAATCTTTTGAACATTACTATTTCATCATATTTCTACATAATCTATCAAAATCTTGTAGTGCCTAATTCGAGGTAACAAACACATGAATCCGTTTGACATCCCTAGAAAGTTCTTCGTGTGCTTAGCAGCACTTGAATCATCAAACCATCAATCAAACAAATGCTAGTTGAAACCAGTTTGAGACATACCAACATTGTGAATTTAAGACCATGGGAACCACAAAGTTTAGTCGTCTCAAGTGATGAAACAAACCGTATCAACTCAATTTATCTTGGTCATTCTTGGTCCATGTTCAACCCCAAAGCGTATTTGAATCAAAGATATCTCACATATTCCCAGCTCTATGGATCCAGTTATGGGTTGCTCAATCATTCCTCCCTGCCAGCAACAAAGAGCTAAAGCTGCCATGCGATCGAAGAGATCGAGGCGCTCATAGCTTCCTGGAGTTTCGACTGGAAATTCCCATCTTGCTTGGTGCATCCCAATTACCAAGTGGGTAATAATCCATGTGTAACTAGGGTTTATTCCACATTCAACTGATTCATTAGATGGTTGTTTGCCACTTATTAATTGGGATTCACATCCAAGTATCATGAAACATGGGCTTTCAGACATATTAGCCCTGAAAAGAAGCCTGGTATCATGACATGTTGCTGAGGCTGAATCCTCACACCACTCTAGAGAGTCCAGAGCATGTTCCAACCCTGTCAAACGACAGGACAAACCAAGTCTTACCTTGAATCAGTTCAAAAACTGAAACGTGCAGTGGGCCAATCCCAATCAACTGCATCTAGAGATGACACATTTTAGCTGTCCCTATTACCAGCTGGCCAGAAAATGGGGCGTATACCCCCAATTTCACACACACAAATGATGTTGATTATGTTCTCGTTGATACTGTATGGTATTGTATTATATAGCCCATACTATCCCATTATATTCCAGTAATAAGATATCATTGATCATTATTATTATTAATCATCATCATCATCATCATCATCATCATCATCATCATCATCATCATCATCATCATCATCATCATCATCATCATCATCATATGTATATATATATATATACATGCCATTATTTACCCCATGATATGCCATCCTAAGTAACATAATAGTAACATATAGATATATAACATCCTTGGGAATCTGAAGAGCCTGGCCCAACCCCCCCGCCGTTCCCAGCCAACGCAGTCCTTCTCCAATCTGCACGGCTGAGGGCCGATAGTTCAAGCAGGCCATCCTTGAGTCCAGCGTCGGGGGATTCTCCTGCAGTTACCCAATATGCTTATGGCTTGTAAATGTCCAATATGGCTTGTATATATATATATATAATAAACATACCTACAAAGTCTATCTATACTTCTGCGAAAACAACTATATTACAATCTCTATAAAAGTGCATTTATATGCCATATATGATTCGATGTTCATATAATCGTCGATGATATGCAATTTCTAACCTCCATGAAAAAACCTCCGCTGAGTTTCCCGAGTTTCCGGACTTGAAGCCTGACATGACCATCTGCGTCTGACTGCAGCAGGAATAGCATCGCTTATCCAAGCTGATGACCTGGCCCAAGGTAATGTGGAAAGGCCTGGCTGCCATAGACCTACCATGACTGGGGAAGGTTAGGTTGGAATATGTTGGAATCCCATCAGAAATGGTGATGACTTGGGGATGGTGCAAATGGCATTTCGCTGCCTGCGAGGATTCATCCTTTCGACGAGGCGACCTGACAGCAAAAGGGATGCGACCTCTAAAAATCCTTTGGGGTTGGGGTTGGTGTTGTGGAGAAAAACACATCTCTAGTACAGAAACATGAAGCATCTCACGATGTTCAAAGTCGAATTCATTTTATTTCTAGATATGTCTATCGGATTGTAGGACAAGAACACATCATAACACATCTGATATCCAACTATCATCTTATATATAAATATATATAAATATAAAATATATTACTTATATATTATATATATACACCATTTACATCATTTTCCATAGATTGTCAGTGGATTTTGACAGATTTCGACTCACATTTCTACCACCCTGCTACCAGCCGACTCTCCCAGGGGTCCCCGGACTGCTTGTGTCCCTTGGGCTTCGGTGGAAAGCCACCGGCTCTGGGCGTGGTCCTTGCAGAGTCCGTGGTCCTCGCGGAGTCCGGCTCGGCCTGGCACCAGGGGGAAGCCTGGGATCCTGGGAACATCGTCACTCAGTTCTTCCAAGGCCTCCGCTGTTTTGTTGCTGGACACCGGCTTGTAGCCCACCAGTGATACACGCGTCCAGTCCGCAAACTCCTCCAAGAGCGAGACGTGGAATGGACGATGACTTTTCATGGCATTTCTTTCATGAAAAGGCATTTGTCTACTTTTTTGGGGCACTTTTGGATTTGCAACACCTGTCCCCGCTGGACCTGTGGCTAAGCTGGTAAAAGAGAGAGAGAGAGAGAGAGAGTGGTTCACACCAGCAGTTCTATCAGCGTTGGTGGAGAGCATTTCCGGGCTCAATTTGCAGCCCCTCTATGCCTTGCTTCCAAGCTTGAAGCGATACTTCCAAAGCATGGACAGGATACCCGGATCTGTTCAAAAAAGGCGGATGGTGAGATATGGGTCCAAATTGTGTACGCCAAACTTGAATGATTCTGCGATTCTACGACAATGTCTAATATCAAACATGCCCAAAATATCCCAAAATATACCAGAATCTGCTGCTGGCCGGTCTCTGGGTCCTTCTATTCTGAAATATGTTCGTTAGTGAATATTCCTACTACGGACTACAATAATCCCCAAGAACCCAGGTCGTATAATTCGTTATATTCCCAATCAAATCCAATCAACCAAGGCATTCGACCAATAGCTCAGTTATGCTCAGATGTTCATCAACCCTGGCCGCCTCAAGCCACCCTTTTGCATTCCCAAAAAGACCTCTCCTGACGCTCCAAAGACACTTGCATGGCCAAGACCTGGCTGGAAGAAACTTTGGTGTAACTGAAGGGCGACAGGTAAAGATGCTGCGGCGATCAACATCATCCTGAGGCGACAGAATTTTTTCGAAACAAGAATGCTCTGGTGATGTAAGTTGTGTAAGGTGATCCTGCACATTTTCCCAGCCATTTTCCACCTGAAATCCCATCCCCCTGAGATCATCCCGAACCTCCACCAGACTGGAGCAGAGCAGCTTCACGCTTTTGCAAGCTGAGGCGCACAAATTCGGGTGGACATGTCACCGTGTTTTTCACTGGACATTCGGGTGGACAGCATCAACAAGTCTGCAAACACGGCGTTGAATCTGTTCCGGAAGCAACATATCATACCCGGCATTCAACATTCCAAGACAATACCATTCTAACCATATGGAGGTTTCCTAAAATAGGGGTACCCCCAAATCATCCATTTCTAGATCGGATTTTCCATGAACTAAACCATCCATTTTTGGGTCCCATTTTAGGAAACACTTACCCTCTGGTAAATTAACATAGACCCTGGCAGATAGGGATTGGAAGATTAGTTTCCTCTAAAAATAGCTATTCTCAGGGTCTATGTTAATATACCACTGAGGCGCCTTGAACGGCATCCTCCACCGAGTCGTGGAGAATGGACAGCTGCTGTCCCACTTCCTCCACCGACACTCGGGTCCCAAACTCATCTCCCCAAGACGTGCCAATTTGGGATAATTTTGGAATAAGTTTGGATAAGTGCAGAATCATTGGGAATGATTAGATTGATATGAAAAATAGGATATGTTTTGGATAATCCGGGGATTTGATAATTATTTGATCATAATATGCTGCTGTGACCGATCAATTTTGAATACTAATGGTATCTTGTGGTATACTCATTCCTCATTCCACTTGCAGTAGGGACTTGAAAAACAAACATGAAGCACAAAACCCAGCATCCGAAAATCTTGATCTGTTGGTTGTGCGTTCAACCTATCCAGGGAAAAACACATGAATGGCAGTTGGGACTGAAAGACCACTGTAAACATATGGGTTCCCCAAACATGGGGATTCCGCACAAAAAAGTGCCCATTTCAATCGGAAGCATCTATTTTGTCATTCTCATCTTTTTGTTTTCGTGTTTCGATGTGTTTCGCTAATTCTTAGTTTCAACCCATGTTTCAAGCCACAACTCACCAGCAAAAAGTCCGTTCGGAACGGACACAACTTTCCCACCTTCATCTCCAACTCCAGCGTCGTTTTTTCTCGCCTGGGGGTCCGTAAATGACCATTGGGATCATCATTATATAAACATCTGTTTGAAACCGCCAGAGACTGGTTTCAAATCATTGGAGTATGTTTCAACATGTTTCAACCTATCCCCAAAATATGTCAAAATATATCTGGAGGATAATTTGAAATAACATGCAGATTTAAGGCCGTAAACTGAGGATGATTCCCCCAATCCTATAGCCATTTATGGTGACATCTGCCAGTGAAGTCGCGTTTTGAACATCGATCCAAACTATCCAGAAATATGGCTTTGTCCACAGAAAGGGTATCACCATACATATCACCATTTATTTTTTTCCTTTGAAATTCAAAGTGTTAGTATACCCTATTTCCAGGCATCCCCAAACAATTGTAGAATATTCTCATCCCATGATATTCCCAAATAAAATCCCTGTCCTCTGATTCCATCATCCAACTGATCGGATTCTAAGCTTCTCACTTCCGCCGTCGATCGTACTCATTCAAAGCCTCCAAATGTGCGGTTTTGTGGCAACCCACAGGAAGCTTAAGTTGTATAAAAAGTCATAAAGTTTGGGATATTCCATCTACAACTGGGTCTTAAAATTGTGTCATTACAGATGCAGATCTAACGGCTCATCTCCTGCTATCGGCTGGTGGCTGGAACTTCCACAAATGGGATGTCAGTGGATCTGCAAGTGGCTGACATGAAACTTTGTGCTGTGGGGCAATCAATTATGTCATCTCATTGCCCGCATTTTGCTTGACAACCTTGCATTTCCCAATGTTGGTTGGTTCTACATACTCATTTTTGGCCGGCAAATTCATGATGAGATTCTAATCTAATTCTTGTCTGAAAAAGAGGATACGCGTTCCATTCGCTGGTTCATCATCACATGTTCCCCACTAACGTGGATATCGCCCATTTTCAGACACATCATATGGTTGGTGATATATATACACCCCACTCAATTCCAGTATCTGTTAACTGCAAGGCAAGGCCCCCGCCAGTTCTAACTTGGTTTGTACATCCATTAACTATAGCACACTATATAGTTGTATGGGGATGGGTCAAAACCTATTATTACCATATGTTTGGGAATAACCATCCATAAACCAGCCATATGGGGGTACCTAGGGCACCATGCTTTTACTCACAACCATATCCTCCCCGAACCATCGTTGACCAAGTTATAACCATTATTTGTTGCTAAACAAACCCTCCTCTTTGTTGCTTAAATATCCCAACTGTTCATCCCTTTTTCTTGGTTGAAAACTGATTCCAGTTCCCCCCTCCTCACGCAGCTCTCTTTGGACTGCCTGGTGGAGTGGCGGTGTGGTATGGGAACACGTCTTGCTTGAGGGAATGAATACCTAAAAACAACACTTCCCAAGGAACTTGACATCATATTATGAATATTACGTTGAGGATTGGTTTATCCATGAATCATCTGAACATGTCTGACTGCAACATTATTGTTTTTCCTTGATCTCTGAACATGACCTACTTTCAGAAAAGAAACACAAAAACAGTTTCATACAAACAGATCCTTGCCCCGATAGGTGCAAAATGATGTCTTGACCAAGAGAAAAAACAGGTGTCCAAACAAATAGATCAAATGTAAGAACTCCGAAGACTTGCTAAGATGCGCATGTCTTTTGTGACAATAGGACTGTGAATCCAAACGGGGTATGGTGGTTTTTCCGAATTCGAATCCCAAATTTATAACCTCGGTAAAATAACTACAAGGTGGTGCCCCCCGGTTATAAGTTGGTTTACAACATACTATAGGAGTTACAACATCTGATAAAGCGACTTAGCTAACTATGGGGCACCACCTTGTACTTGAAACCACCAGTGAAACAAATCTCAGGAAATGCCACCGGCACCTCATTTCGTTCGTCCGACTGTTGCCGGTGTATGTACATCTCACCCATCTCTCCCCTGCGCGGCTAGGCCGGGATACATAAGTTCATTCACGGTATATCAAGATCATCTATGCATCAAGAGATCATATAAGTCAAGGGTGGGATTAATGTAGGTTATCAAGGGCTAGGGCCGGGTTAAATAATGTTGAATATAACCCCTTACTTATCCTGATATCCAGTGACCAGTGTCTTTTGCATGTGAACCCAGCGAGGTTGATAGATTGACCTCCTCTCCTTTGCACACATATTGAGAGGTTGATCAAATATATCAACCAACACATCATATTTTTGCACCTTCCCCTGGTTCCAAATTCTGACATTAAAAAAGACATTGGATACCCTCTGGTAATTTAACATAGCTATTGAAAATTGCCATTTATAGTTGATTTATCCATTAAAAATGGGGATTTTCAATAGTTATGTTAGTTTACCAGAGGGTATCAGTTAGTGCTCTGAACCCATCCCCAACAATCTCAAGGTCAATTGGGATCATCCTCACAGGTCGTCCACCTGAATTTGTCGCAAATGTCTTCCGTCTCTCTTCGGAGCTTCTCGGTGTCAGTGAGGATCTTTTGGTTGTCCGTCCCTGCGAAGTCAGACCATGGGATTCCGTGAAGTGTGGTTGTGACAAGCATTGCAAAGTCCTTGGAACCTATGAGTATCCTTCCTCCTGTTCTGTTGTTGGCTAAGAACAACACACGCAGTGTGATTTCCTCGTGTCCATGTGTATGTATACATGTATTGTCTTAAAAGAAAAAATCAACCTGGTCTTCCAAGGCCGTTAAATTTACGCGCTAGGCTAATGGGTCCAAAGGATGTTTATTGTTTTTGAAGGGATGTTAATTTTTTGACCCTTACTCCTCCATGGATGTGTCATTTTTTATCCTTTTCAAGTATAATTTTGATATTGTGTGAGATTTTGGTCCCCAGGAAAACCGTAGACAAACCGTGGACAAACCGTGGACAAACCGTAGAACGCACGTTTTTTGGCGTAGAAAAAACATTGTTTGGCGTAGAACGGACGTTGTTTTGCGTAGATTTCGGGGTTGCAAAACAAGTCCGACGGGGCAAAATATATTTCTTATGAGAAGGCGTGTGATACAAAATCCATCAAAAGATGGAAAAACGGAGCAAGTCCACACAATACAAAAGAACCGCCTTCGCAGCAAACACATCCTTTGTTACAACGGACGTAATTTATTACGTCCTTGGGACTTATTGGGATTATGTGTCATATTTATTATAACTAATCCATATAATATCATATAATATCATACAATATATATATAGTTATACGGTATATGCATTATATCGTATACTTATGATCACATATGAAGCTACGCTCACCTCACTCTGGTGCCTTAACATCAAGCCAACATGAAATCTGTCCATTGGATCCTGTGGCCCCGACGAATCTCCTCCATGAAATTGGCAATTTGATTTCCCGCCTCAGTGCAACGGCTGGCTGCCTGGAACCAGCTCCAAGAAATTTGGGGATGGGTCAATACGTCTGACTTTACAATATAATGTATATATATATATAAATGATATGATGTTATATGTTATATGTTATATGTTATATGTTATATGTTATATGTTATATGATATATGATATATGATATATGATATATGATATAATTATGATATATATATATGATATATGATATATATATATATATGATAATATGATATATGATATATATATATATATAACCTATACGAATGGAATCGAATGAGAGGAACATCAAAAACTACCAACATCTCCCCATGATTTTAAACAGCAGGGTATGTGGATGTTGACCAAAAAAAAAGGAAACTATCATCAACTGGTTCTATCGCGCCATATCGTCCCACTCCCGTCCCTGAGGATAGAACCGCATCCAACCTGCGTGACCCGGCTCACCCAGACCGTCTCGGGGTGGGAACATTTGTTGACTTTGGATGAAATCCTGAAAAACAGCACTGAAATGCACACTCCGCATGGGCTGGGCTTTGAAAAGAGCCAAGCCGTTTTGGCGAGTTGAGATCTGAGCAGGGCCTGTAGCTCTTAAGGCTCAGGAGATCAAATCTCTGGCAGCTGTTCACTTCTGAATCATTCGCTGGCAGTGATGTTCATCCCCGCAGTTTTACCATGCATGGGTGGTATAAACCATCTATCCATATGAGTAGTCTATTGGTGCTTAGTATATCTTAAGATTATTATTGACTTATCCCCAAGTTTTGGTCATGCAGAATTGAAGAGTGTCCAAAACCTGTTGGCCCTGAAAATGTGCAAATGGTTGGTTCGTTGATGGCGATTCCCAGCTCATGGATCATGATGATCCCCAGTATATAAATCTAATGTAAGCCCCGAAAATAGATCATCAACCAACAAACACAAAGCATATTTGTATATATTCATGGTATTGTAAAAATACAAGATATCGACACCCCAATACTCCTTTTTTGGAATACTTACCAACATTTAATTTTTACCCCCAAAAATTCACCCAAGTGTAGATCAACATATCCCATACATGGAGCATACGGGATAGATATCCACCGCCCAACCGTCCCTTTCCGTTTTGGCTCACCCGATGCGGATGCTCTCTTTGTTCGCAGCCATGGCTGCGGAGAAGGCCTGGTCAATGGAGCATGGAAAATCAGTTGTTGCTTAGATATCAATCAACATTTATAAAATATGCCATGATAATCCATGATAATCCATAGACATCCATAAACTATCTATGGATATCTAATGATATTTATAATGTATATAGTCATTATAGTCCACTATGATCCATTATAGATATATCAACCATTATAATCCACTACAACTTTATCTAGACATCTATAGACTATCATTAATCCAACTAGAATCAACTGGGAGTGTGGTCCCAACCACTCCCAGCCTTCCGAGTCGAGACTGCCTGCGAGGTCAGATTTTTGCAGGGCCTTCAAACATCTCAATCCGAAACATATGGAGGTTTCCTAAAATGGGGGTACCCCAAAATGGATGGTTTATAATCGAACATCCTATTTAGATGGATGATTTGGGGGTACCCCTATTTTAGGAAACCCCCATATTTCATGAGATTTTCATAGGACTTTAATGGGGCTTGATGGAACCTGGATTGTGATGGGATGTTCATGGGATTGATTTGATGGGACTTATTTGGACTTTAATCTTAGGGACTCAACGGGACTTATAAATATAATTGTACTCTAAAGGGACTTTCATGGGACGCAATTAGGACTTTAAAGGGACTTCTTAGGACTTTACTGGGACTTCAAATTAAAGGGACTTTTTGGGATTTAGTTGACGTTATTCGGTTGTCACTATGAACAACTGTGATTTCTAATGTCTTTTATGGGATATGGGCCTGTCTGAAAAGGGGTCTTTTTATGGGATATGGGGCTGTCTGAGAATGGGGGATACCCACAAAATGGATGTTTCAATAGGAAAAGGGATGATAAACCATCACATTTTCGGTTCCCCATTTTCAGACAAACCCATGTGTGGATATAATTTGGCTGAAGGCTGTTAGTTTCTGGGGGTCAATCATTTTCATTCGTAAACGCTCCAGTTCTTTATCCACGATCTGTTTGTTTCCTCAGCTTTGGCATAAACTCCGATAGAAGATTGAGCACCCCCATATGTTTTGTGGTCAAAACACGTCAAAATGCGCTATTAATGATATTATTCAAGGTGGTTGAATCACCATTAGAGAACTCATTGGATTGGTTTAAGGGAACATCTACAGGAGATCCGGATAGATAGTGCAAAAAAAAGTGGTTTCCTGTAGTTTTTCCCTTGACCCCATCCATTCAATAGCCCATCTGATACCATGCCCCCAGCACTGGGAATGGGTCGCTCCTCATATCGCGACTGACTCAGCCTGAAACCAGGGAAGGGGCACCCAAGGCTCGATGTATCTCGATGTTGTCAGCTGACACAGGTGGGTTTATCGATGGTTCTCTAAAATCCCTGGGTTTATGGATATTTTATGATCGAAGGAAGTTTAGAAGCTAAACCTTCCGACAATATGGACAGATGGAAAAGCACAGCCATGAAGAAAGTCAGAAGATGGAGAAAGTCAGAAGTGAAGANTTTAGAAGCTAAACCTTCCGACAATATGGACAGATGGAAAAGCACAGCCATGAAGAAAGTCAGAAGATGGAGAAAGTCAGAAGTGAAGAGATGCAGGTGTGCGAAAAGGTAAGAAAGTCGCGAAACACTGTGTTTTTCCAATGTTTTGTGGCTCCGGAGGGTCGAAAAGTAGGCTCGGTAAAGCGGCGGGTGCAGGGACATCTGGGGATATGAGAGAGGAAAAGTTGCACGCCGTTGTGGCGCGAAGCACATTTGGAAGTCAAAAGTGTTAAAAACTGTCACGGCCGGACAACTTTTGGAAGTTGACATGTCGAAAAAGTGCACGGCGCTGTGGCGCGAAGCACATTTGGAAGTGAAAAG
>BGPT01001725.1:12541-94370 GCA_003297045.1 Symbiodinium sp. clade C Y103 | reverse complement strand
CTTTTCATTTCAAAGTGTTGAGGGCTGGTCAAACACTCTGGCCTTCCATGGAGAAAGTGTTGGGTTATCCAAAAAGCAATGCATCTTTAAAGGGAACATACTGGATGGTTCTAAGGGCACACCTTCTTTAGATACTAGGTTTTTCATTTCAAAGTGCTGTGGGCTGGTCAAGCACTGTAGCCTTGCATGGAGAAAGTCTTGTATTAATTAAAAGGGAAGGCCTCTTTGAAGGGAAAATGATGGGTGGTCCTAAGGGCATACCTTTCAAAAAGCTTGCCTTTCCATAGACAAAGTGTTGGGTTGCCCAAAAAGCAATGCATCCTTAAAGGGAACATGCTAGATGNGGCATACCTTTCAAAAAGCTTGCCTTTCCATAGACAAAGTGTTGGGTTGCCCAAAAAGCAATGCATCCTTAAAGGGAACATGCTAGATGGTCCTAAGGGTGCACCTTCTTTGGACACAAGGCCCTCCATTTCAAAGTGATGGTTTTTCTAGTCAAGGAGTTGGGCTTTGCATGGGAAAGGTGCTGGATTTAAAGGAAAATGCTAGATGGTTGAGGGAACGCACCTTCTTTAGAGACTGGCAGNGTCAAGGAGTTGGGCTTTGCATGGGAAAGGTGCTGGATTTAAAGGAAAATGCTAGATGGTTGAGGGAACGCACCTTCTTTAGAGACTGGCAGAGAATAGACTCTCCATCTCAAAGTGTTGGGCTCTGGCCAAAGAATGTGTCCTATCATTGCAGAAATGATGGGTTGCCACCAAAGGAAATTTTCTTAAAGGGAAAGTGCTAGATGGGTTATAGGAGCACACCTTCTTTAGAGCATTTTGGACGATAGGCTTCCCATTGCAATTTTGCTTAGGATTGTCAAAAAGCTTGCCTTTCCATGGAAAAAGTTTTGGGTTACCCAAAAAGCAAAGCTTATTTAAAGGGAANAGGCTTCCCATTGCAATTTTGCTTAGGATTGTCAAAAAGCTTGCCTTTCCATGGAAAAAGTTTTGGGTTACCCAAAAAGCAAAGCTTATTTAAAGGGAAAGTAATGGATGGTCCTGGGGGCACACCTTTTGTAGACACCAAGCTGTCATTTCCAGGATGGTGGGCTTCTGCTCGAAGCATTTGTTTTTTCTGGATCATCAAATAGGCAAAGCTAATTTAAAGGAAAAATGCGAGGTGGTCCAGGAACACACGGATCCCCCTTAGTGCTTTAGGGATCCTGAGGGCGGGCGGGGAGCAGAAACAACACTCTCGTGAGGACTCTTCGGCTTGGAGGGGGGTGGGATGGCGGAGACTCTCAGCCCGAGGCCCTGAAGGCCTTTTGGGGGGTGGGGGCCTGGNCTCAGCTACCAAGGCTCCCCAACCAATGTGTGCAAAGTCTGTGCGTAACAAACTCTTCTCTGCAGACACTGCTCTTCCAAGACAGCTTTCTTTTTTATCCTCTGCTTCCTCACACAATGTCTTGTGTNTGTGCAAAGTCTGTGCGTAACAAACTCTTCTCTGCAGACACTGCTCTTCCAAGACAGCTTTCTTTTTTATCCTCTGCTTCCTCACACAATGTCTTGTGTGCATTGTTTTGCTCTGTGCTCATTCTGCTCCCACATATAAACCTTGAAAATGGTGGGTGGGCAACACAATGTCTTGTGTACATTGTTTTCCTCTGTGCTCATTTTCCTCCCACATATAAACCTTGCAAATGGTGGGTGGGCAAAACGCCCGCGAAGCCATACAATTATATACACACATGCATATTGGGAAATGACCCAGGTGTAAGATTCAGGTCAATCATAGCAGCGGTCGAGTTTCAGTTCCTCCCTCCAGTGGCACTTGAAGATTACCGGAAGTTGCTACCCCAGGATATATGCAAACAATTGCAAACAGCTTACACTTCAGGGGAACTAGCCACCTGGATGTGCTTAATGTATGCTGCCCCCAAAGCCACGCCTGCTTGTTCAGGTTTGCTTCATATCTATCGAGTTCGGATCCTTAGGTGCAAGCCACCCAACAAGATCAACAAGTTGCATCCAGAGCACCACGGTCACCACGTTCTGTTGAGAAAACCCACCTCCAGTCAGCTTAAAAGACGCTGGGATCACACACGGAAATCCTCAATCTTAAGGAGTCCTTCTTGCATATCTCGAAAGGCCTTGGGCGATCGATCTGCTTTCACAGTACTGGTCCAAAACCTGACTCAGCTTGGGCCTTCAATGACAAAGCAAATCGATCAATTTTAATGTAAAGTAATGCACATCATATTACGTCAAATCTCCATCAAAAAACACACTGATTGATATGTTTTTTTGATAGTCGCATTGAACGCAAAACAGTTCACAACAGTGTTTGAATGTGAAAGCCAGCATCTGCAAGGCTTAACAAGAACTTCTTCATCATCCTTCATCCTTCAGCTGCTGAGCTTCTGAAAGGCTGCTGAGGCTCGCTGAGCTGCCAACATGATTCATCTGAACCAACTTCTTGCTGTTGCCCTGAGCTGTCATGGTGGTTTGATTTGGTGACCAGTTCCACCTGGTGGGCGATCAACAAACCGACCGCGTATGGGACAGTGTGGAAAAAGAAAGAGCTGCCCCTGACACGTGGGTGCCGATCCGCATAGCCTAGTAAATGCAGGAGCAACAAAAGGGGACACTGTCAGGCAAGCAGAGACCATGCGAGTCAATCCGCACTTACCAATGTGTCTTGGCACTGTTGAAATATGTTGAACAGTACCACGCCAGCCTCGTTTTGAATTCAGCCGAACGAAGCAGTTTCAAGGGATGCTGGAATATGCTAAAAGATGCCATGCTCTTGCAAAAATATTTGCCGTTTTCCGTATTTGTTCACCCGCATTGCCCCATCACTAGTTGGAGTACAGGTATACAGGTATTCCACTCCAGACCTAAAATCCGCAATTTCCTACTGGCAATACTGTAACACTGACATCTGTTGCTTCCATTCCCAGATTTTCATCACAGTGAATGTGGTTTGTTTGATCAACAGGCTGTAACATGGCTAAAAATGTATTGGATTGTATTGCAGTTATATCGTTATCATAATACATATCTAGAATATATAAATATACATATATATATATATATGTATATATTATAATTATTGTATCATCCCACTTCTGAGAAAATATATAATAGTATATCTATAATTACTTATACATCATTATACATCATTATACATCATATATACAACTTGGATGAAGTTTATACACCATTTTCCGTATCATTTCCATCCCCATCATAGGATATCGGGACGATCCCTTTCATGGAGCCCCTTCATGGAGTCCCCTGGAGTGTCCAGGCCTTGGCAAGGTCCCAGAGCCCCTGGAGCTGCATGGCTGTGGCGTTAAAGACCTCCCGTCTCCAGGCACGCAGCTTGGGATAGAAATTGAGGGAAGATTCCCCGAAAACTGGGGATTCACCTAGGAAAAACGGGGATTTCGTGGATTTACCCTAGGATATGTTTCTTTTTTTGAATGGGACCATGCCACAGAAGACATGTATTGGACACCCAGAATCATCAAACCATTGTCAATCTGGCTGAGAGCAACGCATCTTGCTGATGTGCTAGCTTGAAACACCGCTGCCTCCTAGTTGATGTCTTGCTGCCATCAACACAAAGATGTTCATGATGAGAGTGTTCCAAGCAACGGATGTATGATGAGGGAAATCAAGAGTGTTCAATATCGGGGTTTCCAGTTTCATTGCCTCCTTCAAACAATTCTGGGATGGCTTGCTCATGAACATGTCCAAACATCACTAGTCATATGTTAATCAACTAGGTTCACATCATAGGACGGACCATGCACACAAATGAGAACAAAGTCTGGGTCAACTGGGACAATCAGCTCAGTTTAACAGATGGAGATGGAACAAGTTTCCATATGTTGAAACAAACCAAGGAAATCTCCTAACATCTCCTAACCAATGGGGGGTTACCCTCGGCTACCCCAGCTCCTCACCTCCACATGCGGCTCCATCAGACGAGTACAGTGCTCCTGTACTGATCCTGGGGAGTTTTTAGCCAAGGGGCTGAAACGTGGAAATGATCAAGACGATCAACCAATATCCGCCACTACAATCCCCTTTTTTTTGCGAATTTGAGAATTTCAATCCAACTCAAATCACCTGCAAATCAATTGTCGATCTTAGGAAATTGAGGGTTCAATAGGCAATATTAGGCAATATGCAACCAGGCGCGGGACCTGAAGACTATGAACAAGTCAAGGCTATGAAATAGTTGCAAAACCAGCAAACAGAAGGAACCGAAATGACTTTGTATCCTAAAGCATATATCATTTCATGTGGACAACCTAGCAGTAGACGGGAAACCAACCCAATTTATGCATGTTTTTGAAGGCATGATAAACAATACCCTGTAACAATGTTTTGCTGAAATTGGAGACCCCAACTAATCCACAAGACTGAGCCTATATATCTCTTTCAATCTTTTCAATATGAGAAAACTTTGGTGGGTTTGTTGTGCACAGTGCTGTTTTTCACATGTCATGTTGGGAGGGCAAATTGGCAACATCATGACCATGTGTTTTGCATACCAGTTGGCTCGACTCTTTATCAAGGCCCTGCATCACCAGTGAAGAATATTGATCTTTGATGCACATTAAACAAGGTAGCTGCAACATTCCATATTATCGACACAACTTGCTTTGGACATCCTTTGACTAGGACTAAGATTTGTCTATCAGTATCTCTACAATGGCATGGACAGTTCGAAGGTTGCGCTCAACTGTCCTCTACATTAAACGAATCGAGTAGACCCTGAGGAATAAGAGCTTGACGACCGACCATCTCCATCCTTGTTTGCGAACTAATGTCTTGGCAGGGGTGGTAGTAGCTGTCCACACATCACTCAAAGCCATGATAGTATATGATGGTATGGCCTTTGGAGCATTCTCCCCAAGAACGATTGATTCAGGTGATGTTCAAAATATCAAAATCACACAATCAAAGAATTTCACCTGATGGCTGCAAGTGCAACTCACCTCCGATTCACTGATCTATCTTACTTTTTGAAAGCGGCACTTGATGGAACAGGACATTTGTCACCTTACTTGAGGGACGGCAATCTGACCACTACCAGGGATTACTCATATATCCAGCTTGTACAGTACACTACATTACACAAATGATCACACATAGTCACAATACCACCGAATTCCAATGGCTTGTAATGGTCCTCATTTAGATGGCCAGTTGGGGGTATACCGTTATACCCCATTTTCATATATTTTCAGACACACCCAAATATTGCTACTTAGAGGATATCATGAGATATCCCTCACCATCCGCATGAAATCCGATTTACCGACCATATCTCCTTATCCTTTGTGGAATATCCAGTCTGCTCACTGCTGCAGCCAAGAATCGTTCCACTTCCGCCGCCAGTAGGGCCGACATCCCCGAAGTCTTGCCACCGGCCTTTCAGGACACCACTTGGGCTGGCTAGATGGTGGGTTCCTAAAGTTCGGGACCCTAAGTTATCATCTACCCTCTGGTAAACTAACATAGCGATTGAAAATTGCCATTTATAGTGGATTTTCCCACTAAAAATTGGGATTTTCCATAGTTATGTTAGTTTGCCAGAGGGTAGGTTAGATCATGGTCCTTTTAGACATAGCAGAAGAAACAACTAGTGATTTTAGGGCTACCCCAATGACTTGAGGAACACCTCAAAACCAAAAATCACCATGAAAACCATCATAGACACCCTCTGGTTATTTAATGTAGCTCTGGAACATTGCCCATTTGTAGATGCTTTACCTTTTGAACATATTCAAACATGGTTGTTTTCCATTGCTCCATTGGGGATGGACTTGAACGGGTGTCGGCCATTAATTTAGGATGTTCAGAACCCTCGGTACAACTAGTAAGTTCCACAATTGGGAGGGGTTTCCCAGAATGGGGAAGTCTCCAATAAATAGATGGTTTATCATAGAAAATCATAGAAAATCTATCTATAAATGGGTGAATTCAGGAATTTCACCCCGATTCTTGTGAGTTATAACCCCTTTGGGACTTTGCGACTGCACGTTTTTTGCGTTCCGAGCACCAAGTCACCAGGTCGGGATGCTGTGTATCAAGGGAAGACAAGCCAAGGGATTGGATGCTGTACCAAGCCTATTAAGGTCCGCAATGTATGGATGACAGGAGTTTGAGTTTGGTTGGCCGCAATCAAAGCGAAAGGAAAAGGCATCTCAGGATCTATGCTTCAGGTGATTACGTAAAACAATGCTGGGAAAAAACAGGGGGAAGACTGGTGCAGCTCCATTCAAAAAATCAACACCTGGGTATTGCAATGTACAAACAACTGGGGATAATCCCAGAGGTTTGTAAATGGCTAGCTGCTATTAGCTTCATGTTTTTTGTCATTTAATCCATATACCACATACCCCAGTTCCAAAACCCACAAAATGCTCATACAAGCCGTGTACTTGTAATTGGTTGTGATGATTACTTCTAATTACCTTTAATTGGTTGTAATTACTTGTAATCACAGGTAATCACTTGTAAATCACTGGTAATCACTTGCAATTACTTGTAATTACTTGTAATCACTTGTAAATCACTTTTATTCACTGGTAATTACATGTACACGTATATACAACAATATACATCGAACAAAAACAATTGCAAAGCACCACAGCCAATGCTGGCGAATCATCCCAATGGGATCTCGAACGCCCTATCCATCCCTATCCAATACACACACCAAGGTCGTGGCTGATTCCTTGCTCGCTCCATGCTGGCGCATGAGGGCTGGTGGATTGCTGCAACTTTAGATTCGGATTTCTGGAGAGCGGCGGTTTAGGGGCACCAAACTCAGGGTTTGGTCAGTGTCCATCGTATTTGGTTAAATTATAATAGTAATTCACTAACCTGAAAATAGCTGTTGCTGCGAGTTGGGGATTAATTCACCTCATCATCATTCCAGTGACTTCACAGTCAGGTCATCACACTTCAGCAACAGCTTTGCGAGTGGTGCCTGAAACGCGTCAAAATCTGTGCAAAAGATGGGTCCTTGGAAGCCTTTCATTTTTCCGTATGCGTCAAAATGTGCTTGAAAGGCGCGGCAGTCCAACTTGCCAACAAGGGAGTGGGGTCGCACGGCGCGCTCTCTTCAACGAAACCTTTGGGACCTAAAATCAGCTCAATACCATGTACTCAGTACTTGGCTTGTCCGCACTTGTTGGATGAACCCTGAACCCTGGACCAGAAATTCCAAGAACATCACGTCTTGCAAAGAGAACATGAGGAGTTCCCTGAGTACGATTAGTACGATCTCTATAATTATTACCTCAGTTTTTTCATCCCAAGGTCCTCGCCGTTGCCCCAGAATTTTCCGACTTTCAATCAGGAGACTCAGCGCTCAAAGCGGATGGATTCGGGCGCACTCTGCTTGTCAAAGTGCGTTATCCACTGAACTTTGATCTTACAAGTACCAGATTCTGGGATTCCCCTTACTTAACATCATTTAGATGGTGTGGTCGTTGCAAGGTCCCAATGGGGTGTAGCTAGCAGGTCAAATAGTGCAGTTGGGAACACACATGTTTGTCTCTTGGAGTATTGTCTACAGTACATGTAATATCTACAAACTGTATCAACTTGTGTTCTACCAGACCCAAATGTGACCGTAGTTTCTGATCAGCAAAACAAGCCCCATCTTCCAGCTGTTTCTTTCCTGTCAAAGGTTTCAATGGATGATAGCCCGAGTCAGCTCCCTGCATTTGCAGGGGAGCAGTACTAGCAGCGGAAATCTTGGTGCGACCTCGTCCATCTTTGGATGGACAACCGTCCCACCACGGCGTAGCAGCTTAGCAGCTTTGGCTCAGGACCTCATCTTCTGAGGCGGAAAAAATATCAATCTACCTGCTTCATATTCTGGAGTTCTTGTTTTCATGAGTTTTTTGTTCTAGCGTTTCATTGTACTAAACAAACAAACAGTGCATACATGTGTATATATTTACACATTATATACATTCATATAATGTGTATAATATTGATATATAATCAATATTAATATATAATTACAATATTATATAATATCATATAATATTACAGTATATAATTCAGTAGTTTTAAGGTTGCCCCCATGGCATTTGCGCCTTGCGCTTTGCTAGATCAGATCCTCGATCACATGCGGAAGGGGTTTGCTGCTTCCGTGGCCGTGCGCTGAAAGGCTTTCTCCATCTTCTCCCTGAAGGTTTCGGTCTTCTCCACGTTTGTATCGATGCAACGCTCCTGTGGCGTAAGCTGAAAATCCCCACGTTTCGATGGGGGTGTCTTAGAGTCATTAATTTCCGGTGTCCTCAAACGTGGCTGGCTTGGAAATCCCCTATCAATGGAGGTTTATAGCTGGGAAAATAATCTATAAATAGTGGATTTTCCATTGCCATGTTTGATTACCAGAGGAAAAAGGTTTTGAGCCATCACCATATCGTAGGATATCATAGGGCACGTTTTGCTTTTCGCCAGTGTTTGATGACGTTGATTAAATGTGTGCCTCTTGGAATGGAAGGTTGGTAGCTAAAAACCACAATAGGCTGCATCTATTTGTATCTTGCATCTTTGCGACATTTGATTATCCCCTTTGTGATCTCTACTTGATCCAATAATCTCCAACAGAACTATTGGCTGCAAAATTCAGAACAATGAACAGCATAGTTTGCTGCCAATGTTGATGATTCATGAGACATTACCCTCTGGTAAACTAACATAGCTATTGAAAATGGCCATAGAAATAGTGGATTTTCCCATTGAAAAATGGTGATTTTCCATAGTACACTGTAAACGTTTACCAGAGGGTAGTAATTCACATCGTCCACCTACCCAATGGCTCGGCTGGGCCACTTCACTTCATCCCACCGTTTGCCCGCTTTCAGGCCGTGGCCGCTCCTTAATGGTCCAGACCACGTCCGCCTTCTCTGCTTGTTCAGGGCGTTCCACTGAGAGGAAGCCTCAGTTTTCAAATGAATAATGTGGGTAAAACAATGCCATAAACCACCCATTTTGGAATGGTTGAAATCCCACCTATAAAAATGGTGATTTGGGGGATGGTTTATTATTGTTTTACCCACATTAGTTGAGAGGAATCCCGGTTCTGAGAACAAATATTCATGCCAATATCAGTTATCGATTTTTCAGAAATCCATCATCTCATTTTGTTCGGTATCAACTCTCTGCCAACCATCCCATGACTGTCCTTTGGTTGGAAAATGGACCAGTTACAAGTACGAATAAGTTTACCTTTCAAACCTCCATTTGCTGAGTACTGACAAGTTTGACTGCTGAAGGGTGACGACAGTTCCTGATAATATGAATCCTATTCCGAATGCTGTGCCACAGCCTTCGCCTTCGCCCCAAAACACCAAAGTGGCAGCTTCGGGGACGTCGGTGTCGTCGTCCCTTCTCCGGCAGGCCCAGACCACGTTCATGCACGTGAGCATAGAGGACCTCCAATGATCCCAGTTAACACTAAAATTGGGAGCTGCCAAGGGAAAATGGGTTGTGGAAATGTACACATCTTGGGGGGTGCGAAAAGCATAAACCAAGATGTACTGTGTTTGGAAAGGATGAACTCCAATGTAATAGGACACTTCATTCATTCAAACGCCAGAATTACTTCTATACCCATCATCGTTGATCAAAGAGCATCATCTCGCTGTGCCTCCAGCACTTTGCCGGCGTTGAGATCGTCGTAGTGGTGCCTGGGGTATATACCCCATGTTCAGCAAATAAGGGAAACATGAGGATCAACCACCTGATTTTGGGGTACCCGATCTTTGGACACACATGATGGATTCAATCCAGGCAAACCAATGTTTTGCTGCATCACTTGCTAGGGGCGCATGCATTTTCTCCAGCTGAAAGTCATTGAAAGTCGCAGACTGGTCTTTCCACAAAAAAAGCCTTGGGGGCCTGCAAAACTTCCACACTTCCAGATCCAAGTAGCAGTAGTGGGTCACATGACTCAACCTACTCAATCTACTTGAGTCACTTGACTGCTATGACTGCTGTTTTCCTTTTCAGTCTGGCTACAAAGGTCTTTGCAAAACCAACACCTCGGGGTTCATGATCAACGCGCGAGCCAAGTGAATCTTCACCTTTTCTGAGTAGGTCAGCGACTCGTGCCAAGTTTCGTCGTCGCCCTGGGGATTTTTTTTGTTGGTCGGGGCAGCAATCCACTTTTGGGACACAAAAAGAACACCTGTCATATATCATATATGTCCTGTTGACAGCGAATTTTGGGCCCCAAATACTTGTCTCAATTGGCTGCTTCCCAACAGGAGCATTGATCTTTCCCAGCACACGATGCTGGTATTCAGACATCTACCTTCCACATTGTGGGTGTTTTAGTCATATCTAAAAGTAATTGGAGACTATTCACACTGTAAATGCTGTCAACACACAAACAAGGATCAGGAAAGTAGCTAAGCACCATCATTTGCAACTGTATCATCGGATTGGTTCAAGGGAAAATCTACAGGAAACCATGGTTTTTACTATCAAATAGAGGGTTTTCCTGTAAAATGACCAATCCAATGACTGTAACATCCTTGCCACACCATGCTATCATTGTCAGCTATCACTTGACCTTCTGATACCAAACTTGTTGGGCAGCTACACATGCAGGTTACATACGCTACTATACCACGGCTGGTGATTTGAACACGTCGAACAAATAATTCTCCATTCCGTGTGCGAAGCAAATATACCAAGCCATATAAAGACACACATACATTTCATACCAGATTAATAGTGAAACCGCCAACCACTTCTAGGTTCCTTTCCACATTTTTCTTCAGTCCCCCAATGGGAAAGTTCTTGTTGCTGTTACCCAGATAGCGACAGTGTCGGCACCTTGCTTCTGTTCATATCGGTTTCTTCTTCATCTTCCGACTCCTCAGGACAGAGCCAGCTTCACCATAGCCGCGAGGAGTATGGTGTTTCGCCCATTGCCCCTGTCTTTTGTACAGAATTTGTTGGACAAAAAAACACCATTGGATATCATTGGATGTATTAGCACATCGTATTAGCATTCTTAACATGATCACTTCATTGATCATGGGTTTGTCTGAAAATAGGCAACCCCAAAATAGAGTAATTCATCATGATTCTCCCCATTTGACCTGGCCATTTGGGGGGGACACACCATTTTCACACCCGGGTCGTCCTCAGCGTCAGATTCATCCGCGGGCTTGTGACCTGCTCGCAGCTCTGCTTGCTTCTCCAGATCTTTTTGGATCAGATCCAGGGTCGTCTTCATTTCCCTCGGAGCCGGGAGACTGGGATGGGAAGCTTGAGATGGTTGGAAGGGTGGGGGAAAGATGATGGAAAATGATGGAACATGCTGGAAAACATCCATGGGCAAAGGCTCAACAGTGGGATACCGATCACCAATCACGGATCCAGACTCTTAGCAATTTTGTATCACAAAAAACATCAAAAAACATTGATCTATTGCAGGCAAGAATTTCAAGCCATGTCGATGCGCAAACAAATCAGCCCAACTATTGAACCCGTTAGATGATCCACGGATTCCATGGCCACCTGAAGGAAGCAAATCAGAAGGAAACATAGGAACAACCGTCCTAGAACAGTCTGCTTGGTGATTTCAACTTCAAAAAATCTCCTTGTCACCAGGGATCATCATCCCGTCCCATTCAACGGTAGAAAAGCTACACAGCTTTCTCACCACCAATCAGTAGTAAAATGGTGCCCCAAGGGCGGACTAACCCCCAGGAGTCGCCAGGCGACAGCATGTTGAGAATCATCTTGATGCGCTCCGGATCAACGGAATTGGGATTGGCACATCCAAAGATCAAATTCCGCCAGGGCGAAAGGTTCAAGATGTACGCTTCCTACGGGCCGATGCGCCATGGAAAATGAGTGAGGAACACTGGTAACCCCAAACAGAAGTTGGTATCACTTCATGGATTTTGTAATCCTGCTACGGCTATCAACTATTATCCAATACTTAACCACCTTCATGGCCCATTTAGTCCATTAAAGCAAACAATTCATGCAAAATCATGCAAAAAACATGCAAATACATACAAGATCAGCCATGAATAGGGTCCGGCACAGTTGCAAGAGATAGGATCTACAAAACCCTTGCCGAAATCGAACCTTCACTTTTTGTTGGGGGCCCAACTATCACAGGACAGAAACGACCATTGCCATCACGGGATCATCTGGGTGCAACTGGTAATCATGGCCATGGCAATTGAACATTGCCCATAATTCAATGGAGTGGTTAATGGGAAAATTTACAGGAAACCATGGATTTTCCCATCAAATATAGGGGTTTCCTGTAAAATTTCCCATTTACCAATCCAATGAATAATTGTTTTTTTCAATGGGAAACTCAACTATGAATGGTGGATGCTCCAGCAAGCCATGTTTGATTGCCGGAGGGGAGTTGTACCTCCAATAATGCACTTGTGACTGGGGACAATTGCAGGCGTCCTTAACTTCTGAAGCAGGCTTAGAGAATGACTTCTCCATCAATTTGGTTCTTCATCCCAATTAATAGGTAGTAGGGTAGTTCAGCCCAGTGATAAGTGGACCAACCCTACTTCATGTGATAAACTTGATTCTACGTACAAACTTATTACCATAGTTGTAGCGGCTATACCATAACTATATATAGTTATATCCTCCACTAATAAGTGGATTATTGCAATATATTACAATCGTTTATACATGTTATACCCATTTCTTCCCACCCCTAGCCTGCACCCCCAAGTCTTCCCATCTACGGCCTGGGTCACATGCAGGATACGAAGATGTGACGGGATGAAGATCTGCCCATCTTGTGGGAAAATCATATGGCCCAGCAGCGACAGCAGCGTCCTGCAGTCCATGGCAGGTCTGAGAAAAATGGATTGGTTTAAGGCTTTAAGGGAAAATTTACAGGAAACCATGGTTTTTTACCATCAAATATAAGTATAAGGGTCTTCTGTATGTTTTCCCTCAAACCAATCCAGTGATCCAATGATTGGACAAGATTCCATGAGGGAAACTTGTGATTAAATCCACACATGGGATTTGACCAGCAGCTACGACATTCAATAAGCACAATGCATTGGTAACAATTATTTACTAGACACCTTTTTTCTTGTTATTTCCAAACGTGCGATTTTCTTGCAAATGTTCCCTTCAGCCAATTAACGGATTGGTAGGTGGAATTGGAGGATTCAAATTGCGGCGCAGAGTCACATGCCGTGACCCACATTGAACATTGCCAGATAAGGCCAAGGCATTGACAGAATTTCGCGTGTTGGCTTTCAAAGGCTGCTACTGTAGCAAAGAAAGGGAACGAATAGAAAACTTACCATCCTCGAAGAATGTCCATGAAGTTGTCTGGCCTCTAGTTGAAAGTGTGAAGATGAAAGGTTGATTGACTCCTTGAAATTCTGGTTGATGGTTTCCGCACGTTTTATTACCTTTCCCGGTTTCACAGCCGACTCTTGGAGCTTCCCATCAGTGGGGTGAAGCGCCCAACAGAAACTTCAGTTGTCCAGCAGAACCCCAGATAGGTGTATCACATTTTCCTGAAGGATAGTTTTTGGGGTATTTGTAATTGTATATGATTTATGATTATAAATGCACATAAATGCACAATTTTCAGAAAAAGCCGAAGTTATATCCCCATCATATCAGCAGCTTATCACTATTCTCTCCACATTTTGTTCCAGTTAAATTCCCATGTTCAGACAACCCCTGTTTTTCTTGGCCAGGCTTCTTCTTTCCAGATCCATGCGGCCCCACAACGGCCACAAGTTTTCCCTGATCCACTTGCGAATTCACGTCCCTCAGGTCGCAAGTGTCCCGCGAAGTGTCCAGAAAAATCTCAGTCTTGTCTATCAAGGTTAGCCTCCAGTAATCAAACCTGGCTGGCTGGAAAAGCCCACCATTTATGAAGGATTTTCACTTGCCATGTTTGATTGCCGGAGGCTATCCTAAAAGCAGGGTAGTTGAGCCTACCGAGATGTTGACTATCTTGGAGCCTACCAGGCCAAACGAAATACTGATTTAGATCTGATTCAATGCAATTGCTACCTAATTGAACCCACCTGATTTTGCTGGTCAATTGGTTTATATATAGCATCAACAAAAGGGCCAATGGGGATCCAAACTCTGCTGAGAAATTCTCAACCCCCCGCTTGAGCTGGTGGGATGCTTCCCAGCTTTTTTTAAATCACCTTGATCGTTGCCTTGCAGCCTTCCAATACCACAACTAGTGTCAGGCCAGGATTTCAAATCTATAAACCCCTGATTCATTGATAGGAGATATGAGGAGTACCGTCTACAATTCATTTCATCACTCTTGTGGGTAACCCCCGGATTAACGGCCAACAAATTGAGCACATGCAAACACCAACCCCCAAGAAGTCTAAAACGCAGCCCAACTTACACAATGTCGCGTTTTAGTCCATCCCAAACAAATCCAAAACATCAAGATCTTTTCTGCAAATCACACCCATCTCCCATTTTAATGAAGCCATCCTTTTCGCCACGCTTCATCAGGATGTCCTTCTTGTTTCCAAAATGGTCCACCCATCCAAAGGTCATACCATCGATCCTGATTTCTTCTCCATTTCTGCCATGGTCAAATGACATGGTCATGAGGTAATCCCATAATCCCTTCCCTTTTGAACTAATGATGGATGTAGGTGATGAAACCACACATTTGGGATCATCCCATTCAGGGGGTGTTTCATATCAACGGGGGGGATGGGATTCATTATAGCATGATCATCCATCCGAGAATGGGAATCCTTACACTGGGTATAAAATGGTATAACGATCTCACCATCAATTGCATCGATGACCATCCGCCCATATGGGCAATTTACCCAAGGTTTGACTATAGCACATCTGGGGGGTGAAATGCAGGTATAAGACCCATCATCCCACGGGGATGTGATTGCTGACACGGGTTTGTCCAAAGGGATTTATTCCAAATGATGGCAAGATATGGCAAGATTGAGGGGAAAACAATGATAAAACATAGGATTTTGGGATATTTTGGGAGGGTCTTCCCAACAAAAATTCAGGTACCAAAACCAAGTGGGCTTTGGTGATCCTCATCCCATCACAATTTTACCCAAGGGCCGGATCTTGATGAGATCTGTCTTGTACACGCCTTGCTCGCGATTCTCATCGTGGCTGTCCTTGAACAACGCATCTCGTGCTTGCCTCCTGGGCGCGAGATGCAAACCTGGTTATTTTTTCCCATTGGGGCCTAGTAAAGTCCTAGTAATTTAGAGGATCACATATGGCCTAGTCGGCTCAGTATGCAACTTGATTGATTAATTCATATTCATTGGGGGACTCTCCAGCAGTTTGATGCACAAGCTTTTTATGAGATCCCCAATGTTTTGAGGAAACAGTCACCGAGAAGGCCACTTTCTTCAGAGCTCCACCCTCATCCTATCTGGCAGTAAGAACCACCAAATTCACCACCCAATATTAATCACCATTTCTAGTTGATGTCCTAACATGTCCTATTGAACATCGGGATGTTCGTGGATCTTCCGTGTAGCATCACTTTCAATGAGACAAGCAACGTGGCTTCTCGGCGCTGACGGTTCACCTTCTTCCACATCAAGAGATCTGTGGGTTTGTTGAAGTAAACCTCAAGCAGCATGGCGTGTTGATGGAACAAATGAATAAACCATGGAGGAGATATTTGGATGGACTTACATGGTTCTGATACATGCTTTGATCATTTTGATCAATCCTGGTTGGTTGGGAGTCAAGCTTGTTGAATTCACAGGGTAGACTTGTCTCAATAAAGTTGGTCAGCAATGCAACTCGATGTTGTTGTTTCTACTGAGGCGGAATTGCAACCGTCAAGACATTCATTTCATGTCTCCAGCCTAAAATGGCATGGCGTATGCTTAAAATGTCATATTCATGGTCCTCAGCCCTGTCTCACAAAATAACCTCAACCCAGCACTTGAAAATCTCAAGGGGACATCGAACCACCTTGAGGCAACACAGCTCTTTTGTCACATTGGGCACTAGCATGTGTCAAGATACAAACACTAATAACCGTGGCGCTGGTTTGAAACATATGGTTTGAGTACACGTACATCTCCTCCCCTGAATGCTGTTGTGTGGCAGTCAAGGATTTGATGGACTCAAAGGTATCCGTCAGATCCAGGATGATGTCGTACGCCTGAGTCGAGTGTCATGTGAGTAGATGCAATATGGAAATGTGAAAACATCCTCACTGAAAGGAATGACATTCAAAAAATACCATATTCTATCCACTTCAGGATGATTATATAATCACAATAGTATAATAGGGTCTCAAGCCGCATTGTTCTGGCAACTACATTGGCTACTTGGGTCTTCAACCTCTTTGCACCTCGGCAAATTCGGAACTGATATCCTTCATGACGTGAATCATCGCCAGGAAGGTTCCCAAGGACACGGAGTTGTCGAAGACGCTGGGGGAATACAACGCCACATAGACGCCCACGAAGAGTGGGCCGAGCCATTTGGGGAAGTACCTTTGACCCAAGTGGAGCAGGAAACAGGTCGACATTCAGGCTTAGAGTAGCCTATTGTGAGGACCATCCCCCATGGATGGTACACCTTCCAAACCACTGCAAACATCTTACACAACCAAAGGATTTATCTCTCAAATCCGACAAACTAGGCATTTACTCATTGGATCTTAGTTGGTAGTTTCAACCCGTTCCAAAAATACATCAACATACTATAGATTCTTAGGTCATTGGGGATCGCCATTCCAAATGTCTAGTTGAAAACTCGAAAGACTTGAAACCGGCAACCGGTGAAACGTTGGGCGTGTCCAAAAGTAACCCAAAGTCCCACGATCGTTCCTGCATTTCCCTATTAAAGTGGCATTTGTTTTGCTACAAACCCCATTTCTGCACAATCACATATCATCATGGTGTGGCTTCTATCTCTATTATGATCCGTATTCGATCCCCATTGTGGTAAACAAACATAGCTATATGAAAAATCACTATTCTAAGGGGGAAATCCCCCATAATTAAATGGTCCATTTTCCATAGTTATGTTAGTTTACTGGAAGGTACCTGGAGGAACACCACCTTGTAACAGTATGGCTGTTTATTCCCTATAACCCCATTGGCTCGTCGTTCGAAAAGCCGAGCCGCTCGCTGTTCACCCCCTCCACAGCTTCCGGCACGGACTGCCGCCGCAGCTCATCGGTCTTCCGGGCGAAGATTTCGTTCATCTGCGGACGTTGGAAGTAGTCCTGGGATGTGGCCGGTTGCAACATCCCACAATTGCAGTGGCTGGAGGTTTCCAAGATTCTCCAAGTACAAGCCATGAAAAGCAAGTTGGGTTTGAATGGGTTGGAAACTAACTAAATTGAACTTGTGATATCATTGGTTCATATGCAATGGTGAGGATTTACATGCGGGTGGTCAAAAGTTGGTTGTACAACGTTGTATCGGACCTGCGGGATGGTCATCAATCGATTTGTAGGGATATATATACCTATGGGTTTGTCTGAAAATGGGGTATAACCCCAATTCTAGCCATTTAGTAAGGACAACTATGACCGACCAATGGATTTTTAGGGGTACCCCATTTTCAGACAAACCTCTATATGCTAAGGAATCGATTTATGGGTTATAGTAGTCCACATAAACCGCGGACTGTCACCCCGGTGATGATGGATCGGCAACCCTCCAGTTTGATGCCCCAATTTTGAAGTTTCCCAAGTCTTGGACATACTTCAAAGGCGATATACACTCCCCAAGTCCGCGTCCCAGCATCCGCAATGAGACGATAGCGCTGACAGACCTCTGCGGCCAGGGACAACACCTGCGCCTCGGTGTCCTTCCGATCTTCGGCGTCCGATTGGCAACAGGACTTGCACCTGGGATGGAAGTTGGGAGGCGCGTGGGGTTGGGGATGGAGGTGATGCAAAATTTACTACTATATGATAATATACTAATACAGTATATGTTGTATATATATATATATGTATCTGTATCATATGTTATACTGATTATATTATATATACATATATGTATTATGATATAGATTTACATGTACAAGTGCTATATACACATATAATATCACATAATCATATATGTATTCAAAACACACAGATAAAACTTGGGATGTATCATCCATGAGATCACCCAGATACAGTATACATTCATACAAATGGTCTCAACAACGATGAGCAATAAATCAGAAACCACCGTTTTTGGTGGGAAATCATCTTCAGTGAATAATTCAATGCACATTTCCCCATTTCCACTCACGTGTACTTAGCCTTGGGGGAATGGGGAATGGCTCCTGGAATCCCAGCATCAAGAAGTTTTAGACTGGAGTAAATATCAGTAGGGCGTGTCTGAAAATGGGGTATACCCTCCAAAATGTTTTCTTTTTTTTTCAAAGGAGAAGTCATGAGAACATGATGATTAACCAGCAGAATTGAGTGGTCGCCGATTACAAAGCCATCAAAATATCACTGCAGTTGATCCAACATGTGCCAATGCCTGTGGCTCGGTACAGCCATGGAACGTCAGGAAGAGAAACATCAGGGAGGGCATGGCCATCAGCAAATAGATAGCATCGGGATTCTCCAATAAGGTGAAATAGGTAAACACCGCCAGCCTCAGGTGCTGAGGCAACTCCGAAGTCATGGCGGATCCCAAGTCACCATGGCTTTGAATACGAAGTCATGGTCATCCATGGATGATTTGGGAGTACCCCCGTGACTTAGGAAACCGCAATCTTTACATCCATTCAACCCATGGTGAAGAGGCGGTTGGGGGGCCGGGTGGTTTGATGACAACACTGCAGGGTATCCGGAACCACCAGTGAACCATTGGTTGATCCACAATATTCCATAATAGTATAATATATATATACATTGTATACTTTTCTCTGGTATGCTTGCAACATCTTACAACTATGTACTTACAAGTTTACAATATGTAAAACCAATCTCGTATTATATACACATATAAATGTAATTAATTGCAATTATAACGTATATTATATATATACGTATATTCAATACTCTCCAAGAATCATGATGCGAAAGTGTTGGAAATGAATGCTGTGATCAATGGGACAACAGTCTCTCTTGTTTCACTTACTTTCTCTGTAAAACTGAAAAACAACTGCGACAGCACAAGCGTACAATCTAGACGGTCAGCGAACACATGGCTCTTAAACGTTCAACAAATAGATTCGCCCAATCTTGATAACAGACTAAAATAAACTGACCTTAACATGAACCTCGTCTCTTGCTGTGAATAATTTCTTTTGACCGTGCACAGCGACACACTTTTTTGCATCTTCCCAGCCATCTCCCATGCAGGCAAGGAGCTGTCCCAATTTTTGGAACAAGTGCAGCACCTTCCTTGGATGGTCAAACCGCCAATTTTTGATCCCAAGGACGTTGAAGCAAACATCAGTGTGGACCAAAACACCAATCAATTGTATTAGAATCCAAAGTCTACAATAAAAATAGATTAGTGGATTATGTATATTTGATCAAAAATAACCTACCAAAACACGAATCCCTTGAATCTCAATTTCAACTCCTGGAAAAGATCAGCCAGGAATCATGTAGCCATTCGCGGCACCTTTACACCCCAGTGACAGCGCATGTTGCATATCTGCAGGAGGCACCGAAGCCCGACTCTCTTCGCCTTGGCGTCAGAGAATCATTATCTAGGCAGCTGTCCTGGTATGGATATGTTATATCATCACCTGGTTTTTAAGTGGATGATAGTTGAAAGATGTTGAAACCATGTGAAACCATCATTCTTGGTCACCAAAGATCGTTCCGCTTTGCTGTCTGAGAGGTTGCAGAATTTGAACCCGAGTCAAGGCTGACCTGCAACATCCTGCCACCGGCAACATGACCTGAATAACGGACATGGCCCCCTTGATGAGGCCTCCTACAAGTACAATGATCAATGCTCATTTTACATCATTTTAGCATGTGAGTGCATATCATTGAATGTCTATCCTGCTATTACTTCAGATCCATTCAGACCTACCGCTGTGATCAATTTCTTCACAGCAACCCGGGTTGGGGAGGGAAAAAAACGTCACGTTCGCTGTGAACCGCCCAGATACTGTAGTTGAGATATCGTCGGAACAGACTCGCCTGCAAATACCTGGGTTGATCTTGTGGAAATCAAGTCCACTCATCAAAGCCCATGCCATCCACGGGGATGACAAAGCCAAACAAGCTTTTTTATGCCCAACCAATCCGAAAATTGCTCGTTTTTGGATTCATTCTGTTGAACAATAAAGCAATGAATCCAAACCTCTCTGGTCCCCATTTCATACTCAGCCAAGAAACAACCTGAGATGCCCAACCAGATCCATCTTGGCTTTCCTCGGCAAATTCTGCAGATCATACACAGGTAAAGGGTTGCACTTGTCAAGGAAGTGGCAAACCATACAGAGAGCAGCAATAAGGAACAGCATTGAATCCGACATGACCATGTTTTAATATACACATATTATGTAGATATGTATATAATTGTATTTGATGTATGAATGTATATATATATATATACATGTGAAACAAACTCACGACCACCAAACCGTTCGTGATATATATATATATATTTATGTCTATATATGATTACTTACTTATGTATTTACATATTCAATCCCTTTGGGTCTTAGTGTATCTTGGTGTTACATGTCCGCTGTGACTGTCGAGTGTCAAGATATCCCAAAGATGGAGAATCAGCATCGGTGCAACATACAATGCCCCGATCACCACAGCCGTCCCTTCCCGTGTGGGACGCAGCAATTGCTCATCGGTTTCTTTGTTCATGTTGCACAAGACATCCACAATGTAGATGTTTAAACACAACCTGGAAAGGCTTCGGGTCTTGGTCTCGCTTGCACAGACATGCACAAACAGTTTCAGTACGACATTAATCATGGCCCTTGAAGTATCTTGAACAATCAATACATAGTACAAACCAACCGGTCGCAAGAAGAAATTATGCTTGTATAATTTCATTCCTTTTTGTTGTTGCATTCGTTTTGATCCTGTTGGAACACAGCAAAGTCAAACGTCAGAAGTCAACTTCCAAGCAACGTCACGTAGCGGTAGACATTCCTGACGGCCAGGGAAGGCCCAGGACTGAACCCATCGCTGGGGGCGTGTCAGGATTGAACATTTGCCAAAACTTCAGAATTCAGACTCTCCAAGAGTGTCCATTTTTTTATCCAAATGGCTTGGTCGAAAAATATCTGAAAATGAGGTGTACCCCCAAATCACCACATAGTACTGGAGAAAATGATGATAAACCACCGGATTTGGTGATGCCATATTTTAAGACAAACTACTTGAGCTGGTCGAAGAGGATACACATCACCGTGCGCCAGGAAATACTGGGCACTTGCAGAAAACACCTTAGAGACAGCTGCGCAACACGTCAGTGCAGTTGGTGAAACGACATGTCTAAACTAAGTCTAAACCAGCAAAGCTATTGCTTAAGTCAGTCGCTCTCTCCGGAGGTCAAACAATTCCAAGAAAAAAGACTTGTCGGACAAACTGTGGAGGGAACCCGAGACCATCAGCTCCTAAACCGTGACCAAGGAGCAGCTTGAAGTATTCTGTGAAGAGACCCGATGCACCTTAGAGGGACTGAACGTATCACATTTGTTCAACACAGCTGAAATATCTGAAATTGATCCAAAACAAAAACTTCAAGCATGTTCAAACATATTCAAACATGTTCAAACCATTTGAAACCCCAGAGTGGAACAAAGTGGAACCTGTACTGTACTGTCTGAAAGTTTGCTGAATTTGTCTAACAGTCTACAACAACAACCACGACAACATCAGCTCGGGTCTACCGAAGCTGCAACAGTTGCGATCTTCATTTGCTGCTCAATCCACCATAGTGAATCTCGTGGGTGCATGCTCAAAATGCAACAAAGTGGTGGGATCATAATCATCTCATTTTTAGACTGGAAGCGACACAACTAGCCAGCTGCTACTGGTGAATTGACAGTAATGAACCCTTTTGACTGGATAGAATGCCTCTTTTGCCCATCAAGAGGCTGATGCTCTCCAAGCCCTCTTCACCTTTCCTGAGTCCGTTATGTTTGATGTTTCCAGTTGGGAAACCATAGATATATTGTATACTGTCTATACAGTAAATATAATATATTGTACATTACAATATACTACAATATTATATATAGACATCATCTATGATTCTATGATATTCTGTAACTATCTACACGATGTGAAACTGTCCCATATGAGTTTCCAACAACTGCTCACCATTCATGCTAGAAAAATAGTCGCCTCTCCAAGGCGACCCGTCTAGGGGGTGTTTTTTTCTTTTTTTTTTCGCCACCCGCAGCCGATCGTCCCATGAGTTTGACACCACGAAACGCTCCATGCCCACCACCCATGAGGGAAAATGTTTGAGGAAAATCGAACAGACATGGATGCTACAAGCCAAATACTATATGATGTTGGAGACCTGTTCAAGCCAAAGGTGAAAGAACCACCTAAATCCTGAAAAAGAGAACATCTACTAACTACCACGCCCAATTGAAGATGCAAATCCCTTGGCTTGCATTCGCCAATCAGGATAGCTGTCCCTGGTGGTGTGAACTTGATCCCCAAAAAAAAACAGTGTTAGGTAATTGGGATCAACATCCAAGTAGACAGCTGCAAAACCTGTTTGAAACCCGCACCCAAATCTTCTTCCCAACAAAACTCCAGCAATACCACCTCTAAACCCCATACCCCGAACACCATCAATGTCCGTAGTATCAACCCAGGATTCATGAACCCCACCAGCCAATGATCAATTTTTTGAGTGGTGAAAAAGAAGACCAGTTTATAAACCCAGGTTTATTAATCCGGCTCCACAGTCTGGTCGTATCCATGGATCAAGAGATGTTCGCGATACTTGTTGGACGGAAAGGTGTCCGTATCGATAATCTTCACCCGACAGCTGTGCAAGTGGTGTCCTCGTCATCAAGAGTCATGTGCAAAATGTTTGTCTCCACATGTTCCCTTGGGAAACATGGTGGGGCCTGTTTGGTACACCATCCATCAGCGTTTACCTATGCTTCGTTGACCCCTAAATCAGTGGGAAAAGGACAGTTGGATTGGACCGCACATACAGTTGGGTTGTTCCAAAGTGCTGGAATGATCAACGAATGTCACAAGAACATATACAAGAACTCAATGTCGCCACAACCCTCAAAAAGACAAAATTTGAGGTTAACGATGAGGATGGGTCAAAAATTCAAGGGTTGGGAACCCACAATAGATATGGGTCATCTTTGGACTTCAACAACATCAACAACCAATGTTGTCCAATCTTGACTCGTATCATCATACATGATCCATCATCATCATCATCATCATCATCATCATCATCATCATCATCATCATCCAATTTGTCAAAATGGATCCGAATTTGGGTCAGATTTTAGGGATATCCGTACAATGTGGGGCCTGACAGTAATGTTTGTTGGTATAAAGTTTGTAAACCCCATGAGTATCATAAACCATAGTGGAGTTATAAACCAACTTGGCTAAGGTATAAACCATCCAAAACTGGAGGTTTCCAGTTATAAGGCCCACCAACTATATTTTTTAGCCCAGCAATGATAAATCAGCAGATAAATCCCATGAACCCCCCTATGTGTTGTTGGCTAAAAACCACAATTTTCCCATGGTTTTTTGCCCGTTTTGGGCCCCAGGAGATTCACAACATGTTCACCAAGGCACCCAGGTTGCACGAGTCTGGATCTGCCAAGTGAACCTTGAACTCCATGGTTGCGCTCCAGTAGGCATTGGCGATGGTCTTGATTTCAATGCTCTGGCGATACCTCAAAAGTATCGCATCTGGCTGGAGCCCAACAAAAAAGTGGCGGCTTCCAACATGTTCCAATCCTGAGGAAACCACACTATTGAATAACTATTGGTCAACTTAGTGATCCTCAATGACTCGACACCACCAACCAAAAACACACCCAGCTGCTCATTTTCCTCAAACATCAGCTCCCCAAAGGTCTCTTCGTAGGAAACTCCCTTTTTTGCAGAGCCATCTTCCTCGCTGAACAGTCTGATATGGGAGGGTATGTAGGAAATTAGGATGAAACTTGCATGATCATCAACACAATTTCAATTTTTTTTTCAGGGGCACACAGAGAAATGCCGTGAACATTGAAAATCGAATGGGGATGTCAGGTTGTCTCTAATGGGGCAGTCCGGTATCTCCAGCTCTATGACAACAGATCATTTCTATAGGCACAAAGCCACCGTTTTTGTTGGGGCACATTATATATAGAACCAAAGCCAAGTTCAAGTATATATCCATGTGCTTTCTGCATGCATATGCACGGGAATATGTATATATATATATACATATATTATATGAATTATATATATAAAGCAATACATATCAATACCCTCTGGTTATTTAACATAGCCATGGAAAATGGCCCAATTATAGATACTAAAAATGGTGGTCTTCCATGGCTATGTTAAATAACCAGAGGGTATATATCATACATGTAAAATCGTCGGTGCGAGGTTTGCCATCGATCCAAGCATCAGTGTAGTACCTCACTTTCACGGTACCTTTCATGGATCCCAAACGCATCACATCCACCACCAGCTTCTCTTCATCTTCCTCCACATAGTAGATCCTTTTTTGGCATGTGAATTTATATGAATGTGGGTTTCTCCAGAAATGATAGATCTACCCAAAGCTAGTACAGCACTGGTTTTGTGATGTTTTCTGGGTACTCTAAATTCTTGAAATCCCATAAACAAGTGGATGTGCAGGGCAAATTCTCACAATTCTATCTGGGACATGTATTTTTCTTCCTATATCTATATTCGTCATTCTCGGCCATTGGGCTCAGGCGGAAGGCCGGTCTTAGGGAAACCACTACTGTAGTGTCAACCTCCAATCAGTAAAACCCTGGGCTGTTGGCTGTTGTCTTACGGTAGGTACAGTATGGTACAGTACCTCCAATTTCGGTCCCTGAAATGGCCATTGCCTGGGAGGTTATGTTATTTAGATTCTCTTTTTCATCAAGATTTATGAATCTGGCTGAATCCGGGGTTGACATTATACCTTTTGCATGGCTAATCAATCTTCAAGCGGAACCTCCAATTCTCGCAGGCGGAAAACGAGGGGTTCCATTTGCAGGTACTCCATCCATGGGTATGGATCAGAGTTGGGTATGTAAATACCCCTGAAAACGGAAAGATTGTTGATGAGTTCGAACAAAGCCATTTAGTATAGGACCGACAATCAATAGTGAGATACTTCTAGATACTTAACATATGCGCTATGGTTAAAACATTGTATATGGATTATGGTCATTCATCCCATAATGGAAACCCTTGTGATTCCCTTCAATTGGTGAGTAGTTCACTATTAATGGATCAATGACCATCCCCCAAATGGACAGTTGACCCAAGTTTTTGACTATATTATATATATTTATATATGGCACATACGGCCAAAATCTCTGGTGACCCATGGTGCGTCCCGTGCTCCAAGGGGCGCCGTCGTAAACTGCACGATATCTGCGTTGGTGGCAGCTCGTCTGATCTTGGCCACAGGAGTTCCGTCAGATGCTGCACCTTCCCGCAATTGGATGATACATCTTAATTCTGAATTACAATTAGCAATAAATATGATGATGGGTAACAAGGGAATACAGTCCACTTGGGTATGCAACAAATAGTCTGCGGGTGCAGTCACATGCATTTTCTGTGCATATACATACATACGTACACAACATAACATAACATATATAACATAACATGACATGACATGACATGACATGACATGACATGACATGACATGACATGACATGACATGACATGACATGACATGACATGACATGACATGACATTACATTACATTACATTACATACGTACATACACACAAATGAACAACCACCTTATCATAGGGACACCCTGCGAGGCAACAATCCCCAAACGCTTATATATCATTTTTCATTTCGGGATCATTGGGTCCTCAGGAGCAGTAGGCCATGGGCCTAGGGCACTGGAGTAAAACCTTGAGAAAGAGTCATTTCTATCCACCTACACAGTATTCATATCATAGTATACAGTATATAATATCATATGTAATTATATACCCTCTGATTACTCAACGCATGCATGGAAAAAAAACAAACCTGTTCGCCCCAACCCGGACGTTTAACCACACCCAACATGGTAGTAACATCAACTTACCTAAATAGGGTATAAAAATCTGCCACCCCCTCTGGCAAATATGTGGATTGGGGTAGTAACATCAACTTATCTTAACAAGGTATAAAAATCTGCCACCTCCTCTGGCAAATATGTGGATTGGGGTAGTAACATCAACTTATCTTAAAAGGAATAAACATCTGCCACCTCCTCTGGCAAATATGTGGATTGGGGTAGTAACATCAACTTACCTTAAAAGGTATAAAAATCTGCCACCCCCTTTGGCAAATATGTGGATTGGAGTAGTGACATCAACTTATCTTCAGACGCGGTTAAACGTCAGGGTTGCAGCGAACCTGTTTAATGAGTAAATCAGCATAGATCATCTATAAATGGGCAATTTTATTTCGATTTTCCAGATCCTCCCAAACATCGCACCTGCGAGGCTTCGACTATTGCCCTTGCCGATCAAAGGTTGGTAGGTGGTGTCACAACACAACATGGCTGCCAGCGGGTGTGACCCAAGTTGCAGTGACCACCACGATAGCGCAATGTTTAAAGCAAGGAAAGTATCCGCAAATGCTTATTTCGATGAATATCAATTTGATTGACTGATTGGTACCAACAACCATTGTGATTCTAAGATTCTGATAGAAAATCATTGAGTGATGGCCAATTGAAGTCTCCATTTTCCTGAAATACGTAATCTTAGCAAACCATTTTGGAGCGCCGACTTGTCCGGCGCAGATCCTGGTAGCCTCGGCAAATTCATGATCCTGCTGCTTCAACAGGAATCCCATCTAATGATGTTTAATAATTGGTTAATGATGTTTAATGATGTTTAATGATTTTTAATGATGTTTAATGGTTTCATGTTTTTTAATGATGTTTGATGATGTTCAATAATTGGTTAATAATGGTTTATCAAACATTATTGAGGTCAGGTATATTCGGAATGTTCCTCATCTAAATCACCATACTCTGGTAAATATAATATTATGCATATTATACAGTACATTCCATATCAAATGCATACATACAGTGTATATATATATATATACTGTATATAGAATTATTTAATACTATACATACACCACCGTATTATACCCACCGCAGTATATATGTAATATATCATCACTTGCCAAACTCTTGTGACACCTGACTCCCAACTGATGGCGCTTCTTGGTTTTTGGCACATCTGTTGCCGGGCTGTTTGCGGGTCAAAAAACTATGGAGTTGCGCTATTTCTTTGGCACTTTCCAGCTGTGAAACGAAAACATTTCTGCCACGCGTGGTTGGCGGAAAACCAGTACAGTTTGCAGGTAAAACATGGGAAAACACTGACACTCTTCCTGGACCCAAGGAAAGAAACCAATCTGGCTTAGACATTTTCACCAAGCAAATTCGGTCATTCTCTGTTCCGTGTCTTGTGTCGCTGTGAACCTATAACCGGACACCAACTGGAAAGTGCAAATTATGAATTTCACTGCACGATTTTTCACACGGCTCTGGGTCAAGAGTGGGATATTATGAAAAAAATCTGACAAACCGCTCGCCGCTTTCCATTGGTTTCCTAATAAACTTGCCAATATCCAATAAGGCGGATGTACTGGGATGGTTTTGGGGGTCCAACCGATTTTGGACTTCCCAAATGTGAATGTATCCCAAAAAAATAAGTAATTGATAGGAATTGCATCTTGTCATAACAAATTGTGAATCATTATGATATATTCTAATTGCATTCTGGATATTGACCCTGCCATGCATAAAAACTTCGCTTTCACGGGACTCACTGATTCACTTTTCTCGTCGGCGATCACCTACGGCAACAACTCCGACGAATCTTATCCTCCGTCTTCTTGGAACAGTTGACCATCACAAAAATGGACAAACATGCTGTTTTTACCAACAAAACTCCTGGTGAAAACCAACATCTGGATACTACCCAAGAAAAACAGCGCTAATGCTCTGTCGTTTTGTGGTTGCCGTTGCTGCTAGTATCCGCCCTCTTCTTTTCTCTTCACTTGCTCCTGTCACTGTTGCTGTTCTTGGTGGTTCAATTGTGCTTGAATTCTTGGTGTTGACAAGAAACATCCACTTTTAGTTTGTCTGAAAAAAGTGTCCCCATTGTACCCGAATGGTTGATCTTCCCAATCAAAATGGCACGTTTATCCCAAAAATTGGATGACATTGATAGGATTTTGGTAGACAAACATTGATCCAAACTCTCCTATAAGTTCTCCATTGCCTGTCCGGCCAAGACACTGAAGTCGATAAGCAGACTTCCGCAGCTCTTGGGTACAGGCCGCCTATGAAAAAAACAGCAGAGGAGCACATCTTTGAAAAAAGGGCCAACAGAAAACCAGACATCAGGAGAAGCTAACCACGATTAAGGACAATGATGTTTGTTGACTGGGTTTAAAACATTCCAGATATATCCAGATATACTATCGTCTTTTTAAGGAGTAATCAAGCTAAGTAGAGCTGTCAAGGATCAAGTAGAACACTGGCAACACACTGGCAACGCAGTGGACAAGACAGGTTGGGACCCAAAATCCATGTTGATTCAAGGAGGTTTAATGGGATTTATATAACCATCATGTATGGCGGTCAAAAATTGGAGTAACCATTAATCATCAAAGATATGGGGATATGACATGGTTGATAAATGATGGTTGATCGACTAGCTTGTGGCATGTACTATACCAATACCTACTGAGGATTATCAGAATTCATGAGCTGGGAAATCCGTTCTTGACCTCTTGCTTACTTTCCATTCTGGCACCTCCAATTGTATCCCCATTAACCAACATCTAGTTATTACTAGTAGGTTAAGGCTAAGAATGTATGTTAGATTTATCCCTACTAATTTTTAGTCATATTCCCATTGTATCCCCATTATATCTCCATTACATAACCACCAAGAGTAGTAACTGGGACTCAAAATGTCACCGCATCCATAGACCTCGCGAAGCAATTCGACATCGTAGACCTCGAAAGTCTTTCGGCGTTTCCGCTCGCGTTCCTCAGCTCTGCAAGGCTCCATGGCGCCATGGTTGCGCGTAGATTTCCTCAAAATCACGTGTTTTTTTGCTGGGTAGACCATGGTAGATAGGAAATGATAGAAATATATGCCAAAACTATTACGGATGCTGTGGGTCACAAAAGTATGTTGTGGAGGGCCCAAAATTGATCCATGACCTGCTGGGCCTACAGGGAGGGTACTCTATCAACTTGCAGAAGTTCAAGGAAATACAACTTGGATGTTGAATAATCTCTCTAATGTAATCTATAAAAAGAAACAACTGGCTTCTATGCACCATGTACTGACTTCGATGCGCATTCCAAGTACCCCAGCGCTGTTCACGGATCGTTCAGCTAGAAGCAAGACCTCGAAACTTCGGATGTTGGCATGGTCCCCCCGGAGGATTGTCATTCGAAACTGCTTCGAAACATCAATGGGACATACATTTGTGGAATTGCAAACGTATGTTAAGCATTGCTAAGCTGGGTTAATTGATATTAGTTGCATACACAAAATGTGGACACATCATACGAATACGCGGATTATGCCCATGGTTTACTGTGACTGACGGGATCATCATGGAAAGATCAGTCGTCGCTTCCCCAGGTGTCCAAGGATTGCCGAGCACCCCGTACAGAGGGATCCTCTGGCTGAAGGGGAAAGCGCTTCAACCTTGGCAGCTGATGAACTGTTTAATCCATGTTAAATCCCATCTATAGATGATGTTCCTATTCAACAAGTTTCAACATTCTGATTTCTAGTGTACTGTAGCTGAAAGTAGCTGAACAAGTTTGCAAGTCAATATGGTAATATGTGTTCACCGGATTTGTGGGAAATGGTGACAATGGTCATTCAGCACGGTTCTGATCTTCTCTGGTCCAGTCAGCCGCCAGGAGGCTTAGGATGATTTCTCAGGGGCAACAACAGGAATGCCAGGCATGGCATCTTACTCAGCAAGATGAGCCAAACAAGTATTTCAAACTATTACCCTCTGGCTATTTAACATAGCCATGGAAAATCCCCTATAGATGGAGGTTTTAATGGGAAAATCATCCAAAACTAGCCATTTTCCATGGTTATGTTAAATAACCAGAGGGATCCAGAGGGTATATCTGGGTAAATTGTAATATTTCACTGACCTGAAATAAGACCTTCTTCCCATCATTCCCCTTACTAACCATAGAAAAACGACCAAAAATACCCCCCCATCCTCTCTTGAAGGAACCTATTACGATGGATCCAACAGCCACCTAGAAATCATTTCCCAAGGGCTGGACCAAGTGCCACCGGCAGCAGCGACCAGGATTGGCAGGTCCCGCTTATCTCCCACAGATGGGAAGACGTAGACCTGGAACCACGCCATCAAGAGTTCTGGTGGATTTTGTCGAAATTTCTATGGCCATTTGAATGGGAAAATAATGATTAGACAATTCGTATGAAGTGTGGATTTTGGAGTACCCTATTTGCAAACACACCCATATTTCCATCATGTTTCAAGAGACTTAAAGCTGTTTAGTTGAAAAACTCTCACATCATCAGCTTAGACAAAATGCCAGGCGCTGCAGTCCCAGGTAAGATGAGATATGATGTAGATGCCATGTTTTAAAACACATTCTTGAGGGTCATATTATATATGTGTATATATATGATATTGTATATATGGAGGTCTCCAAAGTCATGGGGCACACCCCCAAATCATCCAAGTCAATGAACCATTCTAGTGTTGAAACTTGAAGCCTATGGTGACTTGGGGATCCTTCATTCTGAGAAAAAAAAACACTGAGCTCCAAATGGGTCACTATCCATAGCATTGCATAGCGATTTCTTAGCTTACCATCTTGGGTATACCAGTTTTAGGGCGTTTTCGGAAATTCATGATGATCGATATTGATCAACCAATATCAACCATGGGATTCTCATGCTTCCCTCAATCTTAGATTACCATTTAGGGCTTTAGGGTATTCCCTCTGGGTCAAATGCTCGCGTCTCGTGTTTCCTCCAATGGACTTCCAACGCTACGATGCCCCGCTCCCGTGGTGCAACTGGGAAACGGAGATGCCCTGTAGCAATGGGCCATTGCTCTGCGCACGCTTCACAGCAGCTGACAGGGAGTAGCCTGCTGGAAAGCATGGGGCACCAGGAATGGCTACAAGTCATCAAACATGGTGGTTTCATGGGCATGCAATGGAGATATCATGGAAGACAATAGGAGATCAATGGAATATGTCAACCTAGGGGAACATCAATCAACACCAATTGGATAAGAATGTTCCGCGCGTCCTATTTAGGTTGGTTCTCATATAGTCGTGATGACAATGCTGCTGCTCATGGTGATGATAGTGATGATGGTGATGGTGATGATGCTGATGATGATGATGATGATGATGATGATGATGGTAATCATGATGATGATGATGATGATGATGATGATGATTCTGATGATGATTCTGATGATGATTCTGATGATGGTGATGATGCTGATGATGATGATGATGATGCTGATGATGATTCTGATGATGATTCTGATGATGATTCTGATGATGACGATGATGATGACGATGATGATGATGATGATGATGACGATGACGATGATTCTGATGATGATTCTGATGATGATGATGATGATGATGATGATGATGATGATGATGATGATGGTAATCATGATGATGACGATGACGATGACGATGACGATGATTATGATGATGATGATGATGATGATGATGATGATGATGATGATGATGATGATGATGATGATGATTCTGATTCTGATGATGATTCTGATGATGATTCTGATGATGATTCTGATGATGATGATGATGATGATGATGATGATGATGATGATTATGATTATGATGATGGTGATGATGATGAAGATGATGATGACGATGACGATGATGCAGATGATGATGATGATGATGATGATGATGATGATGATGATGATGATGATGATGACGATGATGATGCAGATGATGATGATGATGATGATTATGGATCCTGTGCTGCACTGTCCCTGTCTTCTCTAGCTCGTTGCAACAGATTCGTGACTCATTGAAGGCAATCCCTTGAAAACAGTTGACCCAAACCCTCGTCATGGCATGCACTTGACCTGGCATCCCACGCTTCCGCGCAAAAGCGGATTCACAAATCTCGTCCTGCAATGATCACGCTGAATGCTGTGTACGCTAAAAGAAAACGGAAACGAATGGACGCTGGCACTGTGACTGGACGAAGAGGGGACTTGACCAACAAACTGTTGGATACATCAACATAGTACGTCCCAATAATAACATCAACATAGTATGTCCAACAATAACATGTATGAATCACATATCAGTATATTGATGTATATTGACTATTGACCAACTCATTCAATACCATTGTTCAGTTCGTGTGTTAACAATCTATGTCCGTCCCAAAATCGACTTCACCCCTTAAAGCTCCATCAGCCCACTGCGCTCACAATCTCAGGGCTTCATTCGGAAAAGAAATATCTGTCCAACCATCTCTAAGCTACATTGTATTTCTACTTATTTCAACTTGGAGGATCATCCCACGAATCGTAAAAGGTTAAATAAGCAGAGTAATCATCCATGTATAGATAGGGTAAGCCCAGAAATCAGGGACTTATGCTCCGCAAAGGAACTTCACCGCCTTAGTATGCCTTGGTGAACCCCCTCTGCTGCTTGGCGCCTTCAGAGTGAAGTCTTCTTCATCCACCCAACGACCTGCCTGCGTGCAATGCTTATGGGCTCGGGTTGGCACCGTGGTGAACCAATGAATCAGCAATCGACAGGGATATGAGATGAAAGCACCTGGAGCAATCAGGGAGAAATACCATGAACTACTTAGAGTTGTTGAATGTGATTGAATGTTATTGCTGGATACTGCTGGGATCATGACCACCCATGCAGCCTAAGGTAGATTTGCGTGGGGTAGGGTGACATCACTCCAGGTGCAGGACACTTTTGCTATCAAGACGAAGTAGAAGGTCTCAGTTCAGTCCTTTTGGCATGTTTGAGTTTAACCAGTTCTTGGGTCGGTTGTATAGAGGGAAATGAATTCCATATAATTTCATGACAAACTTCATGGTTTTCCTGTAGGTTTTCCATGATTTCCCCCCGGGAAGCAACAGATTCGCAAGCCAAAGCGATCAGCATCCACCTCACGGCAAGCTTTCACCTGGCGGTTCAAATCAGGATGATGCAGCAATGCAAGGAGTCTCAAACATTTCACCAGTTTTGAGGGCAAGGGATCCTCCACTCACCTCATTCAGATTCATGATAAGCCATAGCTACACATGCATGGCTGCAAAAACAAACTATGCGTGTAGACAAAGAATTTGCATGTTGCTGTCTTATTCATCAAAGCTTCTCTTCAAAATCGGGCAAACACTATTGCACGGATCTCTTGAACATCATTAAAATTTCACGAAGTTGTTGTTCCCGCTGAACCATGAAACTTGACAGGCTGACATAGGCAGGGGTCACAATGTGAGCACCCTTGCAGATCGCGCACATCATCTGACAGGTTTGCAGCAGGGGTCTTCGAAACAGGTCTTCCATGTGAGGGGATGGGGTTCAACCCTTATGAAAAACACAGATCCTTGGGGGCCACGGTCGCGGGTGCGGAAACTTATGTGGCAAATGAACACAACACCAAACCAGACTTGCGCTATCTTGCGTTCAAGTGCCAACTGCTAAAGAACACAATAGCGCACGTTTGTTGATAGAAAATGCCGGCATCCTACAGCTCAGAATTATGTGCTGTTTGAGCCTAGAATCTGGTTGGTGGTTTCAGCCTCCCTGAATTAGTCAGTTGGTCTCATCATCCCAAATCGGATTAAACATTCAAACATATTTCCAAATAGACAAGAAACTTTCAGACCGGTCTTTTCCTGCCTTTGTTGTGCGTCGAAAGGTATCGGCAATGACATGCCTTGGTCGTTTCATCGGCTTCAGCCGAAATGCACAGCAGCTGCAAGAGAGGTGGGAATGGGTGAAAATGAGGGTACACCCCACATAATTAGTGAAAAATTGGTAAAACATGGGTGAAAATTAGTGTGATGAATCATTTCAATTTCATGACTTCACTATTGAAAATCGGTGCCTCCTTCTGCACCCAAATCGCTGTTCCCAGGGCCCAGACGAAATCTGAGGAATCCAATCAGACACCAGGACACCCTGAAGGTCCATCAAGAAACGCTTCTGCCTGGCTGAGAAGAGCCAGCTGGATGACCAACAAAATACGGTATACATCTGTATACCGTATATCATGTATATCCAGTATCCACATCAGTTCAACTCAAATTCAAGAAGAGTCAAACAAATCTAAGTTTTACATATTCAACTTACCATCTGGTTACTTAACATAGCCATAGAAAATCCCCTATAAATCCAGGTTTTAGTGGGAAAATCATCCAAACTTGGCCATTTTCCATGGCTATGTTGAATAACCAGAGGGTACATAATGCTGCTTCATGCTGCTTTCTGCTGTTGAACTAAACCTGGATCATCCTGGATCTGTGGCGCCTCCCACTGAGCTCCACCCCAGTTGTGGCCTCGACTGGGCCCCAGCGACCCCAGCGCTGCAAAAGGTGTCGGAGTCCAAGAAAAATGTGGACTAAACAGACCAAAAAGCATAGAACGTATTTTCCAAGTTTCAAGGATCTAACATCAACATCCTGTACCCTAACCTTCCGATTTTGATTTTGGGGTTGATTACCTATCTCACAGGCAACTGGAAGATTGGGGATATTTGAGAATCAATCCTTTTAGTTGCCTTCCCCAGCCTTCCCCAACATACTCCTAAAATTTCCATCCCCTTGAGTTACGTTGCTGTCTCAGACTATGTGAGCAGAGTCTCAGTCTGAGATTAATGCGAAAATCAAACACGGGGAGTTGGTTCTGTTGCGGGGGAAGTTTGTCCAAAATGGAGGGAAAGAATGGGAATATAAAAGGATATGACAACTAACAGCAGCGTGATATAGCTGTGTCCAGAAATAATGGTGTGCATTGATCACCTTTTATGGCAAGTCTAAACCATGGACTTCCCTTCACCTCCTAAACGGTAGATTTCAGAAAGCCAACATGGAGATTACAATGGATTGTCAAACTCATTTGTTTCCCAAAGCTGGTGGTTTACTACTGTAATTGATCGCTTTGTGGGTCCATTGGGTCCGCAATTTTGGTCCGTACCTACATCATCACCCACAAACATCAAACAACAGCAATAACGTCGGTGATGGGGACATCAAAACTATCCCAAGTGGGAACTTCACCAACAAAACAAGGGTGTATCAATATTCAGGAACCAAAAAATGGAAACACCCAATCCAACAGCCATGATAATCCACTCACTAATTGTCCATTATTGTTCACCATCCAGCTGAATATTGATCAATTGGGATCACCATGCCATTGATAGTTTTTTTTTAACATGACATCTGACATCACAAATCAGCCATAATAAACCATTATCATCCTACCATAATCCTACAATAACCCGTCATCATCCGTTATTATCCATCATAACCCACTCTTATCCCATCACCATCAAGAAAGGGTTATAGTGTCATATCCAATCCATTATATCCATGTAACAACGGCCACCATCCATAAGGAACATAAGCCACTGTTATCCCACTCTTATCCCACTATTACAATCAGTCACGATCATCTTTTTTGTTATCCTGTCATACTAGTGACCATCATAATCAGTTAACAATATCCCAATTATAATTAGTTCTAATCAGCTATAATATCCTATCATATCCCTTAACATCATACCAATTAACCATAATGACCATTACTAAAAGTTAAGTATCTCACATAGTGATTATCCTATTGATCATTAACTATTGGCAATGGTCATTATGATGGATAATTAACTATTAGTAATGATCACTAATCAGTTATAATCAGTTCTAATCAGCTACAATATCCTACAATATCACTAACAGTTAAATTAGATGTCAAGATTAGTTAAGTATCATTAATTATACCATTCAATGGTCATATCACCATATCATGGTTATCCCATATCCTAGTTGATTAGTTTATTAAATGGTATATCCCATCTATTAGTTAGTTGGGGGTTTCCTAAAATGGGGGTACAGAAAAATGGATGGTTTACAATGGAAAATCCCATTGAAATGGATGATTTGGAGGTACCCCTATTTTAGGAAACCACTATCTACTAATGACCATTTTGGATCCCCTACACCTCCGAACTCGCTGAGCTTTTGACAAAGACCTTCCGTCCCACGGCCGCCGCCACAGCGGCTTCGGCGGGGGTGGAGATATAGGCGTCCCTGGCCGAATAAAAGGGGCTTTGGGACCTGAAAATGATGGGAAAATGGTAGGAAAATGGTGAGAAAATCGCTAAAATCCAATGGATTTCATCGTTTTTCTTGATTTTTTTAGGTGATGAATTAAATGAGAAATAGAGTGGGAACATGTTGGTCATTTTTGAAGGAGAAGCGTATCTAATATAGCTAGTGATCAAATTCATCAGAGAGCTTGTTGGGGATTATTTGGATATTGAAGCCAGTTTATTCTCTGGATTGCTGGAATATCAACCACTACCCAGTTTGGTTCTTTTCATTGATTAAATGGTCTTGGTACCTGAACATGTTGGGAAAATATCATTCTCATTGCATCCCATGATTGATCATTATTCTCCCAAGTAAAGTATGGCAATAAATTGGGTGTGTCTCAGTATCAAACCAACCAAAATATTGCTATCTTGGTAGTTTGTTTGTCTCCTGCTAAGGTGGTTTAACTTTTCCGTAGGACCTATCTAATCCCAAAAAGTCTAAAATCGTCAGTCTAAACATCTAAGCGTATGGCTAGTAATCCATTCAGCTAAACATGGTGAGTGCAATTAACGTAATAATAAATTTGATTATATAATATGTCTATATTATATAATATGATATTTAATATGTTGAATTATGTTAACGTGTTGGGACCTGCATAAAAGCGTTGTGCCAATTGATGGCAATGAACATCCATCAAACTAAGAAAGCACGATTACCCCAGGGCTGTGGTGAAAAATCATTCATGAACCAATGGGCAATATGACAAGTATGTCGTCGGATACTTTACTTGAACGTCGCCAAAATGCTTAAACCCTATCACTGTGCGTACAAGTGGAAGAAAAACAGGACTTGCCATCATCTTGGAAGGTCACAGCTACAGCTTCTCTTCAGTTTCCTGGGTGTTCCTCCAGTTGTGGTTGGATCGCGTGACTGAAGGATCCTGTACTTTATGAGGAGCTGGTATCCTTCTTTTAGCCTCCAGCTTGCCCAAAGGAGGCTACTTAATCTGGAAATCCAACACAAAGCCAACATGAAGTATTGGCAGCACCTAGAGTCCAAACACACAAATCCGAAATCAAACAAATCTACGTCTTTGGAAACACGCGCACATTGACATGTTCTTTCCATGTAGAAACGAAGGCCCCTGTGGGGGATTGGAGGAACCACCTGACTTCTCAATCCGACCTGCTTGGGGTACCCATGGACCATCATGGATCCACATAAAATGGGTGATTGTTAGTGTGTAACCATTTTTGGGTCAGAGATGATCAAAAATCCAAAATGTTGGGCATGCTATTGTTGATTTGTTATCTAAATCAAATGTATCTAGATAATCCCACTACTGGAGCAACAGGCAGGACACACCCCGCCAGCTTGCACTCCTGGAGCGTGGCGGTGGCGTGAGAATCACCAAATGTTCGGTAATGGTCATAGGGAAACTATACATTGATGAACAGATATATTGAGAGTATGACAACACCATGGTTAAATGGATGGAAGAGTGATGATCCTCCCTGAGTTTTCTTTGTTCAAACTATTCAGGCACATACAGTTGGATTCTCCAGCTTCGATCTTCCTGGTTTATCAAGGAAAAGCGTAGCGATCACAGATCCATTCTTCACTTCAGATGTGCAGAGTTCATAGCTTGCTGACATAGTTGCCATCTTTGAAAACCAGAAGATTACTCAGGTGGATATTGACTTTGGCAATGATTCCTTATGCGACTTGAAACACCGCACAACCACTGTATCGTTTATTGTGCTATGTTGTGCTCTCAACTTATTCCTGTTGGACTTTTCTATCAGTGGCAAGATTGGAACATGGAACAACTTAATTTTACCAGGAAACACAGCCACGGAACGTACTGGCAAGATCCCTCTAGTACACAGTTCGTATGCAACTCTATGCTAGATGTCGCGGAGTTGCATACTCGGTCAATATGTAAACCGAACTCACAAACGAGTTACTGTAAGTTCTGGCTTTCTCCGAATTGGCAACTCAAAGAATTTCCCCAATGCCAACCTCACAAACTGCTGCGTCCTTGGCTGCCGATTGCAGCGGCGGAGGCGGCTGTGTCTTAACCCTGGTTGCCTGCGGCCCCCGAGTGAGATCGGCATCCCTTTCTTGGGACTCTTGGGGATGGAAAACAGAACCTATTGACCAGGAAATAGCAAAAGCGTTCAACAATGATTGGAGAAACCAAGAGGAACCACATGTGATTTTCAGTCCTACAGGCCACAAATCAAAGTCTCAAATTGTAACCATCAAATAAATCAAATGAACAACTCCAAGCTTTTAGCCAACGATTCATCCTCAGCTAGCCATTGATACCTCAAATTGAATTGGCCCCAAAAATAGCACTTGGTGATTGATGACTTTACCCTCCCCCTTTCCATCAAGCTGCAGACATTGTTGTGGCGGTTTGAGACACAAAATGTCTTAAGCCAACAACAATTTGTCAAGATCAAAGAAGAATGGAAACAATATGAAACAACTGTAGGCACCATGATATAATTGTAGATACAACATGGACAGAACATGGTGACTCTTCTATCCTGAAATGATGCCACCTTGTCCACTTTGGAAGCCTTGGACCTTAGCCGAACTCGGGCCGAACAGGTTGACTGGTGAGTGGGTTGATCGTGGAGCTTTCAATGCTTCCAGTTTGAGACGTTGATGGTGGGTGCGAAAATGTGGAAAGTGCACAGGGGTTTGAAACCTACAGAACATATGGTTTCTATACCCCAAGACAGTCGCACAATATCGCACAGCTGCACATTTTGCAGTTCCGAGTTTCAATGCATGCAAGTTTGCCACTCCGTTTCCAGTGCTTCACGACATGACTTCCGGTCACAACTATGTACAGTAGCATGATTGGCACCTCAAAAACCTTCCGAACGGACCTCGGCCCATCCGCCATCTTCAGCTATCAGTATCCAAACGCCAGCAAGTCACTGTTGTTTAAAGCCATGATGACCTCAAAATCTCCAACGATATACGATATGTTTTGTTTGCTTTTATCAACTCTCCATTTGGAGGTTTCCTAAAACGGGTGTACCCAAAATCACCCAAGTCATTAAAGCATTCTTAATATTGAAACATATTGAAACCCATGGTGACTTGGGGATCCCCAATGACTGGACAGAAACCCCCAGTGATGTTGAGAATCATCATACATTTCCTATATACTCTCATCGACAATCATCATATTTCCATTGATAATCCCATGTTACATTCACCCTCTGGTAAACTAACATAACTATGGCAAATCACCATTTTTCATGGGAAAATCCACTATAAATGGCAATTTTCAAAAGCTATGTTAGTTTACCAGAGGGTAATCCCATTTCGAGTTTGCTAAAGAGACATCAAACACCACTTTCTTCAAAGCCATGCCACTTCGCCGCCGTGGCCACCGGTTTCTCCGCCAGGGCCGCTGTTTTGCGGCGGCGTTTCTTGGAGGTCGCTGACGCTGAATCGTCGTCGCACAGAGGACGTGTAGGCCTGACGGGTTGAAGCCATCAAGGGCGATTGGTTGAAGCCATTTTTGCTCAAGACACATTGGTAAGTCTGAGAATGGGGTACCCCAAAAGTTGATGATTTCCATTGATTTACCATCGTATTCCCCATTCAATGGCTATTTACATTTGGTATACCCCATTCTCAGACAAACCAACATTGAGATTCATAGATTTCAATGGGATACACCCCATGGTAATCAGATGTGGCTGGCTGGAAAAATCCCCTATGAATGGAGGTTTTAATAGGACAATCATCTATGAAGGGTGGATTTTCCAGCGAACCATGTTTGACTACCAGAGGGACTAATATCATACATGAGGGATAATTCATGGGGATATAATGGAATCTATAACTAAGTTGATATGATAGAAGATATGGAAGGTAGCATTGAAAACGAGCCGTCAAGTTACATGGTATATGTGGTCTGATCATCCCACTATGGGAATCCCCATAATCCATCGACGTGTCACCACCGATTCCTGGGGAGTCTTAGGAGGTCAGGATCTGGAAATGTACAGCTGCCGTAGAGATCCCATGTGGGGTGCCTGAAATAGTAGGGTAGTTGCATGTAATTGCCCCATATCACATTTTTTGGGGGTATCACCAAGATTTCAGACAAACCCAAATTGCATTGAGTTGATTGTGTCTCCCATTACATAACTATCATTATAGTCCACTATTAATATTGTTGGTAAATATCCTGTAATTACTAATGATTTCCCGCACTTGCACAGTTTGTTCCATCCCCACCTCTGACGTGGTGGCTCTGGTACCTGTCCAGCAAAGCGGACCCGAGCAAATTCGCAGCAGCTATAGGTGGCTTTGTCTTGATGTCTTGCGTGTAGAAACACATATGAATAAATGGGCAACCGCAGAAGGCCTTGGATTCTATGTCTTAGGTGGTTCCTAGAGTATCAGATCAGCTTTACAACTCTGCAATTCTTTATTGCAAACGTGTGATATATGTTCACGGACGGTGGCTTCTGCCACCATTTGATATCAATAATTCTCTTGAAACAGAAAACTATTGCTTCAAACCGAAATTTGGCGTACTTTCCCAGGCATTTGAAGAGTTTTCTCCAGTCAACAAATCCAGTTCACTGAAAAACTGTCTCTGAGACAAAGTACCAAAGCAGATCTTGAGCAAAACTGCTGATACCTTTTCATCCTAAACAACCACCGTCATACACAGTAATTCCCCACATTGGTTGCATTCCCTCCATTTTGGCGGTCGAAGACTTTCCGCATACCATTTTCATACACCACACAAATCTCAGGGTTGGTGATCTCCCCATTTTATATAATCATCAGCATTTTTGATGAATATCCCACATACCCTACTCCAAATTCACATAGACCCTGAATTGGGGGTTGAAGGATGAGTTTCCACCAAACATTGGCTATTCTCAGGGTCTATGTGAATTGATCATCCACATTTTAAGGGTATGATTATATTAAACTATATTAAACTAATCCATTGATACTTGGGAAATTCTCATGATTTTTCCGGGCATCTTTATATCCACCACCAACAAAATCTGGTGGTTCCCCAAGGGGCAGGCCCTGCCGTGGCTCACCTCCGCTGTGTTTTGCTCCGGCGGACCCGGTGGAGCTACCGCTTCCGTGGGCGGAAGCGAAGGCGGCGCGCTCGTGGCAGCGGGGCGCTTGCCTTGTTTGACTGGTGGTATCTGATGGTTTTCATGGTTCAACATGATATAACATAAAGTTTAACTGGGGATTATCCAACTTTCGGCTACCTTTGGGGTTATCCAAACTTGCTTTCTTGGTGGTTTAATTGGTTCAAACAATTGTTGGGGTTCTCCAGAATCATCCCCAACTTCAACGAATTTGTCAAAACTGGTGGTTTGGGCCTCGGTGGTTTGGAAGTTCCTGAGAATCCCATTGGGAAATCCTAGGATTCCAGACCACGGCACCGAACAATCCAGTCTTGAGATTGCCACACTTAAAAAAACCTTCAAACCTTGCAGATGTGATGTGTTCGCTCTTAAATCAGTATGTATGGGGGGTTCCTAAAATGGAGGTATCCAAAAATGGATGGTTTATAATGGAAAATCCCATTAAAATGGATGATTTGGGGGTACCCCTATTTCAGGAAACCCCCATATATACTTATTGAGACCCTTCTCCAAACACTCTCAGCTGCAAAGCACCACCCGCTCTCCACGCACCTCTTGGACGATTCTTCGTTCGAACCTGAGAACTGACAACCGGGCAGTGAAATGAGGGATGCCAAGATCTGCTCATGCTGCTTCTAAACCATCCAGTTTGGGGGACTAAATCTGAAGAAGCAGTCTTGGTGCCCTGTCCAGCCGGCACGACCGTGATGCATATGCAACCCCTGACCTATGCTTCAAGCTTGCCCGTCTCCAAAACATGAGGACATCACGCAATGTTTCAATCCCAACTTCACGTCAAGTATTGGTGTTCATCCACTATATCATTTGAAACCACATTTACACTAAAAAGCACACTGACAACTGTGAACAACTACAAAACGCCTCCCCCGGAGCAAAACCTGCACCAAAAACTAACTCTAACGAAATAAGTAGACACAAGCAACTAAACAGATCCTTTGATGCTGCTGTCAATCATCCAGAGAGTTGTTGGGTTCAACCCCATCAAGGTTTGTCTGAACAGTTTCGTACCCCAATTTCAACTCATGGCTGATCATTTTCCCGATTGACGTGGCCATAACAAAATGCAGAATTTACCCTCTGGTAAACTAACATAGCTATGGAAAATCACCATTTTTCATGGGAAAATCCACTAAAAATAGCCATTTTCAATAGCTATGTTAGTTCACCAGAGGGTACATCAGTTCTGAGGTTCAACCCTTTCCCATAAAAAGTCCCTTTCCAGTCCCACCGGTTGATGGTCCCATATCCCAACAAAATCCCAACCAATCATCCCTGTCTTCCGCACCGTCCCCAAAGTCCAAGTAAATCCCTACTAAGCTCCACGAGAAGCCCCACGAGAAACTCATGAAAATCACATTGAACCCCATGAAGAACTCATCAAGATGTATTAAAATGATCCTCGATGGTGTGAACAAAGTTAGCAGCTGTGTTCAGAAAACATACGTATAGAAAATGACTCTCCAGGTACCCCCCTGGAACAAAATGCCATGCACAGCCTGGCATAACCATCTATACAAAATGCCATGGCTGTTTAAAATGACATTAACCAGCATTCAAAATTTCATTCAAGTCCTTAGTGGTTCAACCTCATCAACCCCCCCCTCCATCACACTCGCCTCAGGCTTTTGGACTGTCTCCGGCGTCGCCACCGGGTCCAGCGCGGCGGGGCCGCCCAACTCAGCTGGTAGAGGCCTGGACACAGTGCTGTGGGACCTTTTGGACACCATAAAACCCTAGGACCCTAGGTATCCTAGGTACCCTAACATAGCTGGTTAATGGGTGGTTATTCCCCCAACTATGGTAATCATGGGTTGACCAATCCCCATATGCTTGTTTCTGGAGAAACTCACCAATTGGGACGTGCCTGTGAGGGTGAGCTTCTCCTGAACTGGTGGATGTAAAACGATGATAGAATATGATAGACCATGGGATTTAGGGTACTCTATTCAGACAAACCCAAGTTTCTGACGAATCAAACATGATGGCTTTGTCTCTAAAGGATTCCAAAGGGGATACCCCTTAAAAGGATCCTTTTTAGGGCAATTCTAGGGGGGGACACCACATAGGTAAACCATGATAGCTTTGGGCTCATATAAAGCCAATCTTAGATGCCTGGCATTTTGAGTACGAAATGCACTCCTCCGAGCTTGCCTCAGACATGGAGATGTACGCAACAAACATGGGGACATGATTGACTAACATCGCAAATTTGAGACGTATCTGATTCTTAGTATAATAATGTATAAAAATGATTTGACGACTATCTGCTAGTCAATTGATTAAATATACAGGGACATGTTGTTATCTGACAAGTGTAATTAAACAATACCAACATGGCCAAGTAACACTTGGGAATCGGCGCAGCCATAGAGAAAATGTGGACAATTGTGGGGGGGGGGATATGGTGGGGAAATGTAGCACAAATGTTTTGTTGCTTGGAAACCTGCACTTGAGATTTCCCGGCGATGAATATGTCAAACAAAAAACGCACAGCTGGCGAAACTGACAGAGATCATACATAACTGCAACGCAGAGGGCCAGCACTGAAGCATTGAAGACTCGATGGCAAAGTCACCCGCTCCAGGCTTTGGTAGGCTTTGGTTGAACTGACTACCAAAACTCAAATTTTGAAGACTCGATGGCAAAGTCACCCGCTCCAGGCTTTGGTTGAATTCATGGCCAAGACTCAAGATTTGAAGACTCGATGGTAAGGTCACGAGCTCCAGGCTTTGGTTAAATGCCTCGCCAAAACTCAAGCTTTGAAGACTCGATGGTAAGGTCACCCGCTCCAGGCTTTGGTTGAACAAATCGCCAAAACTCAAAATTTGAAGACTCGACGGCAGGGTCACTTGCTCCAGGCTTTGGTTGAACTGACTACCAAAACTCAAGCTTTGAAGACTCGATGGCAAGGTCACCTGCTCCAGGCTCTCGTTAAATGCAAAGCCAAAACTCAAGCTTTGAAGACTCGATGGTAAGGTCACTAGCTCCAGGCTTTGCTCGAATTCCTCGCCAAAACTCAAATTTTGAAGACTCGATGGCAAAGTCACCCGCTCCAGGCTTTGGTTAAACCAATCGCCAAAACTCAAGCTTTGAAGACTCGACGGCAGGGTCACTCGCTCCAGGCTTTGGTTGAACTGACTACCAAAACTCAAGCTTTGAAGACTCGATGGCAAGGTCACTAGCTCCAGGCTTTGATCGAATTTGAAGCCAAGACTCAAGCTTTGAAGACTCGATGGTAAGGTCACGAGCTCCAGGCTTTGGTTAAATTCAAAGCCAAAACTCAAGCTTTGAAGTCTCGAAGGCAAAGTCACCCGCTCCAGGCTTTGGTTGAACCAATCGCCAAAACTCAAGCTTTCAAGACTCGTTGGCAAAGCCAGCTGCTCCAGGCTTGGGATGAACTGATTACCGAACCTCAAGCTTTGAAGCCTCGTTGGCAAGGTCATTAGCTCCAGGCTTTGGATGATTTCAAAGCCTAAACTCAAGCTTTGAAGACTTGACGGCAAGGTCACCCGCTCCAGGCGTTGGTCGAATTTAAAGCCAAGACTCAAGCTTTGAAGACTCGATGGCAAGGTCACTAGCTCCAGGCTTTGGTAGGCTTTGGTTGAACTGACTACCAAAACTCAAATTTTGAAGACTCGATGGCAAAGTCACCCGCTCCAGGCTTTGGTTGAATTCATGGCCAAGACTCAAGCTTTGAAGACTCGATGGTAAGGTCACGAGCTCCAGGCTTTGGTTGAATTCATGGCCAAGACTCAAGCTTTGAAGACTCGATGGCAAGGTCACCCGCTCCAGGCTTTGGTTGAATTTATGGCCAAAACTCAAGCTTTGAAGACTCAAGGGCAAGGTCACCCGCTCCAGGCTTTGATTGAAATCATGGCCGAAAGATAAGTTTGCAAGGCTGCATGGGAGATGATGCAAATGCTCTCCAGGCATTACTCCCTCAAGTTGTGTAACACCCTCTAGCGCAAACTCTCTCTGACAAGTCGGGAGCCCACGTATATAACGCCATGCAGCATACACATTTGTTGGTATGTAAGTGCAGGACAGCATCGTCGATCCAACAATCCCTTGCTTTTCCAAGGTTTGATCCATCACAAGCTTTCCATTCACATGATGCACGGCGAGATTTGCCCCTGGCTTGCATGGAAACTTCTGGGACATCAATCTGCGCAGGTCATTCCCAAGCATGGAGCGAGGGACGCTTAATGTCACTCCTTCCCCACTCAAGCACAGCATCTGAAGATCGATATTGTCAGTTTCATCTGCTGCACCTTTGTCAGCAGATGGAGGATCCACATAGCCATGTTGCGCACTGGACATTCGTCAAAAATTAAATATTCACCTCGGCGCTAGCCGAAACATCTTGAGCCAAATCCTTTTGTTTGGGTACCCAAACCAATGGCAACACAAAACACACCGTCTGAGTACTCCTTTATTTTGGAAATTTGGAGGATCTGAACATCAACACCATGCAACTACCTTTGATATTCATTGAGCATTCAGGGATAGTGAAACTTGGTAATCTTTCCATGTTTCGCTCAATTCCGTCCCTTGTAGAAACAGAATGATTCTTGAAGTGCTTAGTACCAGTAGTTTGGAAAAAAAAAAACACACACACACACATCAGTTGCTCGTGGTCATATTCGCGGTTGCCAAACAATTCTGTATGAGCATACGTTGGATGGATCTGTGCGTTAGGACCTCCAATTTTCGCCCAAAATTGTCATACGTATCCATTTGGTTAATACCAGTAAGTTCTCAAGTCACTACTCATTTTCTTAGCCAATCACAAATCACACGACATATCATATAATATGATATCATATACAAATTTGATCATTATCATGACATATCATGACCTTTGTTGTTCTTGGTTGTATCGTGGTATCACCATGTCTCACCCTTTTCTTAGGAATCACCAGCGTTTTCAGGTCCAGGTTAGTCCCACTTTTTCTGTCGGAGCTTGGAAGCCTTGCGGGGATCTGGCCTTTAAGGCCGCCCGATCCCCGTTCGCAAAAGGACGCGTCCCAGCCACAGGGTTTGCTGCAACCTCTAGAAAAAATATCTCGGAAAAGGTGGTTTATAGCCCCCATTCACTAGTTCAATATATATCATAAAGCCATGGTATCCCATGGTTATATCTGGTTGTTGGAGTTATGCTTTCCAACTTGGATAACTATGGGGCACCAGTTTGTAGATTCAATGCTATGTTCAGCATGACTTGACCACATCTGTTTTGTAGACGGATTTAGTTGACCCCGGTTGATCATATTTTGTTGATTTGTGTTCACTGTGATCTCGCTGCCTGATGAATCTACACCATTAATCATCATCCGTTGTCTTTGATGTTTTTGTGTTGAATAAACATTGAATGAACCATCTTTTCAGTCTTCACTGTTTATCCCTTCAAGGTCTGGCACGCATCTGCACAAAGAATTGCCAACGAGGACGTTGAATTCGTGGCTTTTGTTGACAGGTGCGCCTGACACTCTCTGGAAGGCTGGAACATATATCCAAACTACAGAAACTCTTGCAATGCAACCTGGAAATGCGACCCGTGCAAAGAAGACCATACAAAACATTGACATGCCCAACAAATTAAGATGGAACCTCAAACAGGTCTCTTTTTGTGGGGAAATTCATAGTGCAAAACACAGTGGCGTTTCTCCAAAATAGGAACCATGCCAAAATTACATGGTTCTTCTTTTGGGACGGTCATCCTACGGAAAATGATGATGAAGCACAAGTTTTTGGGATGGCACCTCGGAGGGAAGCCATAACTAGACGAGACTTCTGTGCTGATTCATGTGCCGCAGAATGTGCAACAAAAACCATCTTTGTACATCAGGAAAATATCCCTCACGAAAATGCCGCCTTGGCTTGAGCCATGAAGAAGGCAAAAGGGAGTTCCTGCGTGGAAAACCACCAGTTCCAATAGGTAAATCATCAAAAAGAAATGGGCCATGTTCCATAGCAATGTTAGTTTACAACTGATTGTAACAACATGTCAGAAAAGTGGTCCCTGCTGTACTCAGGCACATCAAGGATGCTCAGGTTCATGCACTTCATTGCTACTTTGTGCAAGTGCTCCGCCTTTGGGTGGTCTCTCGACATGGTATTTCCCTGTGAGGGTGGCCCCCTCAATTCCTATCACTCTAAAGGCCTTTACGAGTGCTTGGCTGCTCGGTAGACCTTTCCCTTGGCAAAGGATCATTGATATCAAACTATGGGTTTTTCATTGCCAAGCTTCATTACTAGAGGGTGCTGCACCCATTTTATGACAGAAACGTGGTTTCCATTGCAGCTGTTCTGTGGAAGCAGCGTGGGTTCTCTTCATCAAGTTGGACCCTTGTCTAAATGATCCGCTTTCAGTGCATAAAAAAATATTATTCCGTGGGGGGGTCTTGGGGCCATCTATCCAAAACCACACATCCATCTTGCTTACTTTGTCCATCAAAAAATCTGGCGACATCCTAAGTTTTCAGCTACCAAGCTCAGATATGTCTTTCTAGTTTTTGAAGGGGTTGTTGAACAACCAATTACAATCAAGATAAATCAGTTCTTATATACAAATTATATAATTATATATTATATATATATATATATGATTATATATGTATATAGAACTGTTTTGTCTTGATTGTAATTGGTTGAGATAATATGCATATATAATATATATATATATATAGCTGTCCATGTCCCACTGGGAAAGTCCACAACAACCACCGATCCCTTCCAAGGGTTCCCTAGGGTTACCTTGGAAGGCGGCCTCAACGGTCAGCCATGCGCGAGGCTGTGAAGAGATCCGTGAAGTATCTCCATCCCACCTGGACCCCCGCCGTTCCAAGGACCAACGGCCCGCAGCGTTGTCTTTTGATACTGCTTGTGGTTGCTTAAAGAGTTGATACTCCTCCAAAATCATGAATGAAACAAAACTAGAATCATCAACCAAAAGGGGTTTTGAAGACTGCTTAACTGATTTCATATGTACTATGCCATGGTCAAAAAATTGTATGTGGCTTTTGGTCCTCCCACCGACATTAGGGATTCCTCATACTGGGAATGAACATATAGGAAAATCCTATTTCATACGAATGGATTGATGACAATCCCCCAATTTGGGTTGTAATCCAACTTTCGACTATCGCACATATGGAATCATATGGATGTAACCAGCGTGAAAAAAATGTCTCCAGAAAGCAAACATGGATTGATGACCTACCCTCTGGGGGCCTACTGCGCAGATTTTGTTGGCGAATGCGTTCATTTGCAATCAGCATGTTTCAAGAATGGAGTTGTTCCATGTTCTAACCTACAAAACGCATCAAAATGGGTAGCACCTACCAGACCTACCAGTCTGTTGCGGGTTTGTACGACAACTACCTGGTGGAGATGTTTTGCTCCAGCGGCGAAGCACCAGTCACCAGTGGGATCCATCAGAGATACATTGGGGTCACCCTCTGGTTATGACTAACAGGTCGCCATGGAAGCCATGGCCCATGGAAATCGATGATACACATTTACCGTAATTTTTTGTTCATGGTGGTGTGAAAATGGCGAACTGTTAGTCAGAACCAGAGGGTACGTATCCTGAAACCACATCCTGATGGATTTGGAAAAAAGTGATCAAATCAAATGGAACGGCAGCAGCCCGCGTTGACATCTGCATGTATCAACGGTTGATTGTCTGTGGTCAGAAATGGGGTGGATTCAGAAGTAACTATGAAGATGATGAGCATCCTTCAATTGCACTACCAGCAACTTTGGTGTTGACCAAAATACAATTCAAAACACAATCGCGGCTACGAGGGTTTGACCGATGCTGGTTGGTCTACAAATATAACAATTATCCCTTAATCCAGTCGTTACTCATCATCTTTCCCGTTCAACATTGCCATTTTCAGCCGAGTGGCTGTGAAGAGGGACCCTTGGATTCCTGGTGCAGCAATGACGTTGCGTGATCTGCAAAGCCATACTCTGGAAATGTGTAGCATCGTTGTCCCAAAAACAAGGGGTGTTTGCAACAGATTGAGGAAACAAAAATCATGGAAAAACACATCCAGAAATCAGTAGTGTTGGTACATCAACTGAATCCGATTGAATCCCTCCAATTCAAAGCAGAGCAGTTTGTCCAACGATAGAGTACCTCTCAATCCACCGATTGATCATCACATTCCCCACTTGGATTACCATGAATTGACGGTGAAAATCCCAACTTTCAGACATACCCATCCGCAATATAAATCTACGTATATAAATATGTATCATATATGATGAATCATATATGAATCATATATGTAGCAAATCATTTAGAATTTTAGACCCCTTTTTCGTTGGTCAATATCGCATAAAAGAGAGAAATGTATGTTTGATTGAAACCCCAATGGCCACGCCCCCGCTCCATCCCATCAAAATTCCCGCTGCAGCTAAGGCTCCATTGGCCAAGATACGGGTCTTGAGACCACGGGACCAGAGTCCCAGAAAGCCTTCATTCGCGATGATACTTCTGGCCTCGCCCGGAGTTGTTGAAACACCAAGGAGATGGATAAAAACAGGGGAACTTCTCGGGGCCATTTTTTTTTCGCCATGGGGATTTGCAAGAAAGTATATAATGTTTGGGGGTTTCTGAATGGTTGATTTGGGATAGGTAATGCCAAGGAGGGATTAATAAACCCCCTAGTAATGGTTGATGTCAACCACTATTTGGGGAATCCTCCATGATTAATAAACCATGGTTAATTAAGTTATGTAAGTTGGTGAATAAGTAGGCTAACTAGGTCCACCGCCCATAGGCGGCCGTGATGTTTCATAGCATTTTTAATGCTTTCATGTTATTTGAATCCCGCAATTACAGGCGTTTTAGGGATAGAGTGCAAGTTCGCATGTTTTATGCGTAGTTACATTGGGGAAAATATGGTCATGATAGAAACCAGTGGAACTGCGAAGAAAATNGATAGAGTGCAAGTTCGCATGTTTTATGCGTAGTTACATTGGGGAAAATATGGTCATGATAGAAACCAGTGGAACTGCGAAGAAAATCTTTCATTTTTTTCCCCCAACTAAGGGCTTCATTCATCAATTTGTTTGAAATCTTCATCATCATCATCATCATCATCATCATCATCATCATCATCATCATCATCTTCATTATCATCATCATCATCATCATCATCATCATCATCATCATCATCATCATCATCATGTTGTTCGGTATCCTGGGCCGATGGTGCCATCTTTGCGCAGCTTCACTTTTTTCATCTCCTCTCAGTTCGACTTCAGCAGTCTGGGCAGTTGCGTCAAAAACAGGTGCGGTTTCAACGGCATGACGTATCTGCAGAAGTGTAAGAGAACGTAGCATTAGCGTAGCAAGCGACAACACTTTATTACGCCAAAAAAAAACATTAAAAAACCATAAGCAAACCAAAAAAACGTTAAAAACGGGCTATTGGCACGGCGAGAAACACAAAAATGCTGTAAAAACCAATACAAAACGACCAAAAATCAGCAAAAATGCCACGGCCATCTGTGGGCAGTGGTCCAACTACAGGATCTACTGGGATCTATGGTGAATTCCTTCCTGCAGGGCGTGGGTCACACTTACAGGCGAGCTGGACGAATAGTCTCCACCTTCCACGCATGTATTAGAAAGGAGCCCTACAAAAGATAGACAAGTAATGTAGTAATGTATCACTATTCTGGTAGGATTTGACTTTCTATTGTTTTTGGGGTTACTTATCTAATCATACTATATCATCATATTATCCATGATTGCATGAGACACTCTGTAAACAGCTCCATGAACAAAGTCATGCTAGTGCCGCAGAGTGACAGCTTCCCAATAACCTCAACAGAGCTCAGAGTCAAAATAAAGCTGGTGCAAGCCGCTGTTGGATCTTTGGGTGAAGCATAGCAGCTAATCACACAAATCATTGAACTGTTTGACAAGGATTTTTTGCAACTCATTGTCCAAACCAATGGCCATGAAAAGATATTAAAAGCAGAGAGTGACCGTCAGTGTTCACTCAAGTGAAACAGCAACCATCCACAATCACACCAACATCGACAAACCGCAATATCACCTAGTACCACTTCCACTATATAGCTATACACATTTACATCAGCACCACCACCACTACCACCACCAGCACCAGCACCAGCACCAGCACCAGCACCACCATCACCATCACCATCACCATCACCACAATCATCACCACAATCATCATCATCATCATCATCATCATCATCATCATCAGCATCATCATCATCATCATCATCATCATCATCATCATCATCATCATCATCATCATCATCAGATATCATCAGCATCAGAATCAGCATCATCATCAGCATCAGCATCACCACCACTACCACAACCACCACCACTAATCATCTGCATTACCCCAACCTTCCCCTTACCCCTCATCCCTACCATCCGCAACTCTGACACCATCCGGGCCACCGGTCCGCGTCAAGGACGCTTGGCGGTTCACCTTCAACACCCGGATGGGGTTGCACAAGGTATCCGCCACCACCGATGAGGTGAAGCCAATGAAGGCGTGCCGCAGGTGCTTGCCGTAACTGACGGAATAGGGGCCACGTTGCAAAAGATGGGGTGGCTTAGGTGGCTTGGTGGAAGTTGAAGTTGATGGTAGAAAGGAATCCGTCTTGAGTTTTGGTGGAAGATGAAAGGTTTTGGTTGAGCATGAACATCTAGACAAACAGATATGAACATAAGGGAAGACAAGGTCTCAGCCTGATCTCGAATTCAGGAACGATCTCCCGCAGAAGATTGTTGGTGTAGAACCACCTGAATTTTCGACACGCCAAAAACGACTTCAAAGTAAACGGCCAGGATTGAAATAGCTTTTGACATGAATGTTGACGAGCCATTATGGGCAGTGATGAACAACAGCAGTAGGTCTTACTTTGCTGTCTTCTCTCCTGCCATTCGGAATTAAAAGTCGTGAGTTTTTTGAAAGAACCATGAGAATCGATGGTTCCTGAAAAGGAACTAACAAGGATCTACTTACCGTTATACATTTAGTGTCAAGGGCACAGGAAATGTACAACCACCAACCAGGAACCAGTGGGAGTTTTTGGCTTCTGTTTTCATTACTAATCATGTCCAATCAACCCTTCTGGACTCAGCCGAGATGCTGGTAATGCCCAAAACCTTGAGTAAAGAGCACTCCAATGCCCCCATGCCAGAGTGCAAAGGGATTCTGTCTAGCCTGGCGATGTACTGAAGACAGCCTGTGAACCTATGAGATTGATGATGAAATGATATGAAATGAGTAAACTATGGTAAACTCATGCACACTCAGCATGGCACCTTTCCAAAGTCGTACATGTGGTAAAGCTACAGTATAAACAATAACCCCCAAAATCAACAGCTCCCATGTGGGGATGGTTTCAATCCCACACATTGCAAAGTCCGACTTGTTTATGGCAGGGGCGCCACCATGGGAGCGCCACCCGCCCCGCGGCCTTGTAAATCAAATGTTCAAGTCCAGCCTCGATCCAATAGATCCACACAGATTGGGAATGCTATTACCATCCGGTACTTTCTTAAAGCAACCACCAAAACGATATAAAGCACCATCCTATTAAATAGTGGTAACTTACTTTTCTATCGATTTGGGTATTACTGTACATTGGCGATGGAAGATATGGTCCATTTCGTTCGATGATTTGCCTGACAATGGTGATGTTCCATAGCTATCTCAAATTACCAAAGGGTAATCAACAAAAATGTGGGTCCATATGTAACCCTTTCACCAGCCACAATGGGAATAGAATTGGGATACTGTCCGTGTAATTTGGTATCCCCCCAAATGATCCTAAAATGCAATTTGCGTAGAGAAAATCATGAGAAACTCATGCATTTTGTGGCCTCAGAGCCACACCTGATTTTCCCAAGGAAAGGTGTCCAATCTTGTTTGGAACCGGCAGAAAAGGCAAAAACGTGGACAAAAATGGGAAGGTTCATGAAAGTTCCAACTCAATGAAGGGGGAAGCTATGTTTACCAAAAATACAATGATACCCAAACAAAAATGAAGGAGCACACCCGACCAGCTATGATGCTCACATCATTCAATTGGTCCACAACATAAGAAACAGCAGCTTTTGGATCTTGTTCATCTTTGGGGGGAACCATAGAATTTGAGCTGGTTCTATCTCGGCCTTAACTGGAGATTTACCATCTGAAGTTTGCCCTATGTCTGGTTGGTGAAGCCCTCCTCTGAATCATCTCCACGCCCCAAAAAACATCCCCCAATGGTTAGCAAAATGTTCGGCCCAGCGGCTTTGCCATGCACTTGCTTCATGACCTACATGCAGGAGCTGTGTTGGTTGGGGGTTGAACATATCACAATATGGACCTTCTTACTTGTAACCAACAAACTAAGGAGCAACGTTGAGTGATTAAAATTGTATGACCAACCAAAAATTGAAGGGTATGAGCAGCGGAAAAAAGGGGGGACAAATAATAGACGAGGAGCGTATGAAGATGGAATCCCAGATCGTCAACTCGGGGTTTAGTGTGAAGCAACATGAAACAACAACTCCAAGATCATCACAACGTTCAACGTGTACTATACCACCAACATCTACTACTGGTTGTCCCAATATACAATTGTCTCCGAAGTAGCTGGAAAATAGATTTGGGTGTGTCTGAAAATGGAGGATACCCCCAATTGATTGTCCAGGTTTAATCGGGAAAATGATGAGAAATCACTCGATTTGAGAGATACCATCTTTTCAAACACACCCAAAGTTTCATATTTTGCTGATTTTGTGTGATTCTACGTTCATCATATCCCCAGTTCATCCCATTATTTCCTATGTTTACATGCCCTATCCCTGGGCCTTCCAAGCATCCAACGGCAGAATCGCCACACGAAAACCAGCAGCGGTCACTGAGGCGCCTGAAGTTGACGCGACATGACGCGAACACAGGGACTTCCGGCATCAAATCAGATCCAAGCACTGGTAATAAATGGGTGATAAATCGTGCTGGATCTGATTACTGAGTACTGGTAATAGTGATAATAGTGATAATAGATATTTTTAGTATTGGTACCATTATGGATCACCATTCATCAATGATACACTATCCATAATAATGATAAATAGTGATTACTAGTGATAAATGGAGGCAAATGGAGACATGAATGGTGATAAATGGTGCGAGGTATTAATGGGAAAATAATCCCATATGAATGGGGACAAAACAGTATATAGTAACCCCCAATAGTCATTATAGTCACTAACTGCACCATTCATTCATGCTGATTTTGAGGGTGGTTCATCATTGGGTTTATCACAATATTGACTATGGATCAGCACCACATTCTTTCTAGTCACAATCCAATACTACATGTTTATTCACCATTGTACTTAGACATTGCTTGATTGGACATTGCAAAATACTCGCTGATCAAGTGTCGGTTACTATATCAATATAATACCACTACTGATATAGTATTAGATAATTACTACCCATTGATATATCATGTTTTATGTCAGTCTATCATATCCTATCTGCCAATATGGTTTGGTAAGTATTAAGTATATTAATGTATATCAGCAGTGTGTACAGTAGTATATGAATGTTAGTAATTGTTATCATCCCGAATATGTGTAGTTGAATAAGTATTGAATGGATCTGAATTGCAATTGAACAGCTCTTGAAAGGACCATCAAATCAGCTATTAACTCTGTATACCTGACCTATCAATATGTCTATCTCCGGAGTCCCAAATATGTCTGACCACTTTGACGTCCATAAAATTCCATTGATATTGAAACTATAGATTTAAATGGACATCACCCTAGAAATGGAGGTTTATAGCGGGGAAAATTATGAAAAACTAAGTGAAGGTTTTTATAGGGAATTCCATTATAATGGCCAAAACAAAACATACTTTTCTATAAATGGAGGTATTTAGTCCGAAAAAACAAACAATCGGGGCCAGAAGCTGCAGCCGCTGCAGCTGAGGCTCAAAGCGTCTTTGCCGCCAAGGGCATGTCCAAATGGGCCAAGCCTTGGCCGTCTTCACATCGAAGAAGTGCAATTCCCATGGATTTTCTTGGTTTTTTTGGTCGTTGTTTTTGTTTTTCATGGTGTCTGATAGTTTTTGGCTGGTGTTTGAGTGTTTTCTGGGTCTTTGTTGACTTGGTTCTTGGTAATTTGTTACATCCACTGAGAAAGTTGTCCTTTATTCCCAATTTATATCACCAAGACTTCATGTCACCGTAAACTCCTGCATTCTTCAGTTACTGCGACCCTCTGGTAAACTAACATCACTATGGAAAATCACCCTGTTCAATAAGTTCAATAGGTAAATCAACAAACTCAATGGCCATTTTCAGAAGCAAACTGTTCGTTTACCGAGGGGGAACCATCAATCAACACCCAGTGTCCAGCTCCATGCTATGCTCCGCCGAGGTACTGGAGAGAGCCAACTCATTCGCAGCCTCGAGTTCTACTGTCGCTTGGTTTAGGGATCAACATATGAGAAACAACATATGAATACGGATAAACAACTGTATATTATCTGGATCTATCTGGTATATCTGCATATGGGTAAAAAATATCCACGTTTACAGTATATCATCTTTCAGAAACTGAGGACTTGGCCAACAAAAAGCTGTGGGTCTACAAACCAGTCTTCTACCCTCTGGTATTGCCTAACATAACTATGGGAAATCACCATTTTTAATGGGAAAATCCACTATAAATGGCATTCTTTTACAGCTATGTTAGTTTACCAGAGGGTAATACATGTACGTATATATATATATATAGTACAACTAAAACACACCAAACATGGACGGTGAAACTAGCCGGAAACATGCCGGGTTCATCCAAAGGATTTTGACGGGTAAAACACCATGACAGGGATTTGCATAGTCTGGAATCAAGAACTAGACTAGATTTACAAGGGGTTACAAGTTGACGAGACAACCAAATATCAACTACATACATCAATACAACGCATTTACTGGATAAATTACTCTAATTTCCCCACCCTGTCAAAGGGTAATTGCGACCATTGTCGAATAGTTCCCCCAATCCTAACCATCACTTGCAGTGACGTTGCGACCTGAGGGCCTTCCAAACCATCCAGGTTAACCCCAGTTTATCCCCATCATATCCCCATTATTTATACCACCATGTTTCTCGGTTGAGTGGATTTAAGTCGCAATTTTTCATTCTTAAATCAACCTGAATTTTGTTGGTCAAATCACCATTTTTGTTGGTCAATTCATGTTAATTCATGTGAATTCGCCATGTTTCAATATGTTTCATGCTTAAATCACGAGTTGTGTTGCTTGAATCACCTTTGTTTTTGTTGGTTCAGTCACCATTTATGGTTGGTTAAACCACCATGAAATCGCCACAACCAGCTCCAATCGAACTGACTGGGTGCACCGAGGTGCCGTGTCGCCAAAGCGTGCGGTGGGCGCCAGAAGCATCGCAGGCCTCACGACGGTGTCGCGGGTAACCAGCCATTGGCGGATGGACATTTCGGGAACTGGTGGAGAATATTGATAATATTGATGATGAACATTATCATATTGGATAATATTGGATAATATTGGATAATATTGGATAATAATACTGATTGATATTGGAATATTGATCCCTATGGATCCAACTACCTTCTTAACTTAGTGTTTGGGGCATGATTTGGGGGGTGAAGTAGCTTCTCAGGAGGTGTTTGGATCCATAGGGGATCATATTGGATCATTGGCTGATAATTGAATAACGATAGATAAATCTAGGAATTGTGGCTTGTAATATTGGAGAATCCTGATGTTCATTGCCTTGGTTGAGTGAAGATAGTGAAGTGGATTTGTGGAAAGATTGCATTTCCAATAACAATGTCCGTGTCTTTCTGGTTGATATCATCAGAAACTGCTTTTGAAGTCCTCATCCGTCCATCATTCAATTCGCAAAATGGGCTGTGCAAGTTTCACCCAGCTTTCCCGCACAGCCAATGTAACCACCATCCACAACCATCACAGGGCAAATCATTTGCTCAGGTTGTGGGACGACTTGGTAAAAAGTTGATCGGAAATCTGGGAACCATTTTCATAACTACAATGCAACGTGGATATTCGAGTAAATGTTCCCTTAAAACCTGTAGAAACTTACCATTAAAAGGTGCGCTTTCATGCCAGCACTTGGCGCCAGGGCGCAAGAAGCCGCGATAGAATCTTCGAACACCGCCCTCCTTCCAAAGAGTTTGAGCCACCTTAGTGATGCCCTCGCCATTCCTTGGCCGCGGCGTGCCGGGGTAAAAGTTGCAACCCGGAATGTGTATGTATGTGTCGATAATACTATCACAAGAAATCATGATCTCATTATCATTCATCATACATTTTCTAAAGGTACCTGGTTTTGACTGAAAGTCGGATAATTACCCCCAAATTGATGGTTTAAAGCCTCATTTTAATTTTCCCTATTAACAACTTCTACCGTTTTTCGAGGTATATATACCCCCATTTTGAGACAAAACCATAGCTGTAGTCATCTCTCAACTGACTGCCAGGCGTCTTGTACTGATATTCCATAATGGTACGCAGCCACATCAGTGGCACAATGTACATCACCTGATCTCCCCCTTTGCCATTGCGGAATGGATAATGGGGAAATGGCCAGGGTGGAGCAGTTCACAACTTTCTGTATTTGGGTGATGTCGTGCCAAATAAGAAGCTTCCAGCATTCAATCTCAACAATTCTGGAGATTGACGATAGATTTATAATAATATATATATAATGATACATAATGAAATATAGTCATACATATTATATATATATATATACACCGTATACCAACATAACAACCACTTGGACACGGCCATCAGCTCCTCGCCTGTGCACATCCCCCAGCCATCCCGCTGATCAACGCCGCACTCACGGCGCTGGGCGCCAGCAGTTGGCTTGGCGACGCCATGGGCCTTTCCGCCGCGGCTGCGTGAGCCGCGTGAGCCGCGTGAGCCGCATTGGCCATGGCTCGACGAACTGGGACGGGACGAATTGGATGGAGATACTGATCTTCAGGGAGATTTCATGGGAGTTCTTCATGTTTAATCTGGGGAAATTCAGGTTGATGGATTTATAGATTCATAAAGATTTATATTGATTTATCATTGAATCCTGGAGATATTTTAATGTTATAATGTTGATGGGGGTGAACATGTTGGGATGCTGTTTTAGATGCTGATTTTGGATTGAAAGAATACCTTTCTGCTCATTGAGGAGCCATGGCAAAGAAGTGCCAGTTGTACTGGTGATGGCTCTTGAGAAAACACTCGAGCATTTTTGTTGGATTTTGATATCTTGGTGACCCAACGCCAGGGTTGATGGGTAGGATGGGTAGTCGCTACGTAAGCCTCTTGTGTTTCGCTGCAGTTCGCAGTGTCCTCATGGCAGCATAGCTCGCTTTGTTTCAGGGGCGGAAGCTAACCCACTGATGGCTGGTGAGCTGAGTCGTCTGTCAACGGAAGAGGCTGCAGACAGAAAGACATAGAGAGGCTAATCAATCCACAAGTCCCTTGATGTTTCACGGCATAAAACCCGGCAGTTGCCGTCTATAATCCGCAATAAACCAGGTTTAACATGGTTTACCTGGTTTAACCGTTTAACCCCGGTACAAAAATCTATGATCACCAACCACCAAGGGCCCTAAAAATGCATGCTCAAACCAACCCAAACCATGACCGAACGTACCGCCTTTGCCAGCTGGTGGTCGAGCTTGGGATCCTCACATTGAACTGGTTGGAATATGTTGGAACGCTGAAACGTTTGTGAAATCGGCATCGAAATCATCTAGCATCGCTGTCAAAGAAGACATTCTTTTTCTGGATGGCTCAGAATACCTTCCACCTACTTGGCAATGAATTTGGACTTCAAGAGCCGAGTTTAAAATCAGAACTCAACTGTGGCAAGCCACCATTTCTGGGCCTGTTTCAACAAGAGTTGTGGTGTTTTGCGGGGATTCAAACACACACACACACAAATAAAAACGGAAAGGCCTGTTGTGAGCTTTTCATTCAATCTTGTGGGGTAGATCTTCTCCCCCTCGCTCCCCCCCAAAAAAAACACACATTATTGTACCACCAACTACCATAGCTGCGAATTCCGATAGCTGTCAAACATTGATTTGACCCCGGGTTCATCGCCTAAAGATGGTTTGCTTCGCAGTACACTCTAGTAGTCAAACATGGTTTGCTGGAAAAAAAACACCGGAAAAGTAGTTGTTTCAACATGTTTCAACATGTTTCAACTACCCTCTGGTAAACAAACAGATTGCTATTGAAAATGGTGATTTATAGTGGATTTTCCCATGAAAAATGTGATTTCCCATACTTATGTTAGGCAATACCAGAGGGTTCCAACCAGCCACAGAAATATACCCTCCCAGTCCTGGGTCGGCTCTTGGCTGCCGTGCGCTTGGCCTGGTGTCATCGTCAATATGGGGAAATGAGCAACAATCATCAAGCACAATGGCAATCCGTACCCTCTGGTCATTTAACATAGCTATTGAAAATGGCCATAGAAATAGTGGATTTTCCCATTAAAAAAATGGTGATTTCCAATAGTTATGTTAGTTTACCAGAGGGTAAGTGGGGCACCTCTTGAAACAGCACTTGGGAAATCCATGAAAATATATACGAAAATCCAAAGTCCGCAACTTCACGATCAAGTTTTGGGAGCTCGAAACCAGCCGTTTGAAATGAATCATACGGCCAACATGGCATATGAAAGAAACAGTTTGTCCTCTCTTTACAGAATATTTTACTGCAGTAGGGCAAACCATAACAATATCCACAAATCTTCCAAGCTAGCAAATCTCTATGCAAAAGATAAGCTGTGGAAAACTCAGTTCCAAATCTGTTTCTTTAAAAACAAACCAACCTTCCACGCGAACAGCCACATTATTGCCGATGAGGCAAAATGTACCAGGCCCGCTCCAATGAAATCAAAAAGGCAGTGCCATCTAGGGAAAGCTAATGATTGCTAAGAAAATGCTGAGAACTTGAAAAATAAAACTATAGTGATTCTAGCAATTTCTAGCATATAGCATCACAGAATAAGTCCATGAAACTTCGACACCCTCAACTCGCCAGCTGAACCTTGACTGGAGCCTTAGCTTCACTGGAGCCATTCAACCTCGAGGCTTCAATGCACAAGCTGGATGCAGGAGACGGCCCGCAAATTATAATTAATGGGATAATTTTTATGGGATAATGATTATGAATGAGATTCCCATCATTTTATATCCCATGGATTATCCTATGTCGTGGTGATATTTCCATTATATATATATATATATCCCATAATAGTTCTGACTTTTGTGGCTTCACCGAGTCCACCACTCCGCGGGACGTGAGCGAACCTGGCGGACTGGACGAAAAACATGGGGATTTTGGGAGCACCAGCAATTTGCACACGACGAGTATCTGGAAATACTTGGCATGTGCAACAGCATGATTGGCATTCAAACAACATCAACCAACTTGCCAGATATTCTGACGCTGTTCCGTTGAATCGAGATGTCTTGCCCCTAAAAAGAGCTCAAAACACTGACACCATGAATCACCATAAATCATGTGGCAAACAAATCTCTAAATCATTGACAAACAAGTGCGGTAGGATATATGATACATGGCGTGTCCTCAAAGCCAATCAAACATCCAATCACCGGTCGATATTTTTTCTACATCCTTGGCTCTTGACAGCTCCCCCTCTGCCAGGATTCCTTGTTTAAGAAGAAACTACTATGACTGGAAGGTTTCCACCCATGATTGTAGCAGTTTTGTTCTGGGGTACCGAAGATCATCTAAGATCCAATTTTTTCGGGCCTCGACTTCAAGGGGCACTCTTAATGGCACATCTTCCTGTGTCATCTGGGCAAAGAACTGCGGGACCTCTGCTGTCCTGGGCGGGGGAGAGTCCTGGTAAACCCATGGAGTTCATGGAGATCCATTGGTGCAAGTGGACAAATGGCAGGAAACAACTTGGGGAATAACTTCATCAGTTCATTTTGAAAGAGTGAAATGGATAGAGCAGCTTAAGATACCTTAAGCTCTTGACATTATTCAGACGATTTGCAAAAGCAAGATCACAAACAGGGCAGTTTTGGGTGGAATAGTTTCACATAGTTTCACTTAGTTTCACAAAGGATTCCAAGTACTTAGGCCTCATCACCGAGTCTCTGATTTGATCCTTCCTGGAAGGAAGTGACTGATGCAGCTGACAGGTTGTGGCCAGAGCTCTCAATCTCCTCCCCTGGCCCAGACAGCCCAGGGCTTTCTGCACTTTCGGCATGGCTCTCCTCCGGCTGGACGAATTCCTCCGGATCCTGATCCTAGGGCAAGTGTGGATCAAACATGATCAAACCACAACCCCAAAGGAATGGTTCATACTCAATTTCATCAGTCAATTGTAGGTCGCAGGTCCAGAAGATTCTCTCTCATATATACATATTATATATATATATACATCGCTCTAGAAAACATGGAATATCCAACATTGTTGATGATTATATCAATTATATATGTTACTATCTAAATCTAAATGATGATCATACTTCATACAACATCATACAACCCTATATCATGCTCTATGTATTTATACTCTACTACTCTACTTGTTACCAACTATTACCAACTATTACCAGCCCAAAAAAATCCACCATCTGCCAACAAAAAAAACATCTGCCCAGCGTCCTGCGAGTGCTGGGAGGCCTGGGAAACCTTCATCCCCTGACATCCTTGGCCCTGGCTGTCCATGTCCACGGGTGCAGCTAGGGGATCAACTGAGTCGCCACTCTGCTGGCTCTCGGGCAGCGCGGCAAAGCGTGGTGGATCGGGAGCTGCCTGGGGATGGCGTGAGAAACGCGGCTGGTTGTCTGAAACAATCTGGACAATTCTCTCCATTGCCAATAGTTGGTTCAGAAAGTTGAGATATTTTGCCAATACCCTCCAGTAATCCAACATGGCTTGCTGGAAAATCCCTTATTTAGTTCGTTGATTTCCCAAGCTACAAACCTCCATTTCTGGGAATGTCAAGACTGCCATGCAATACCGGGGGGGTGAAATGAATGATCAAACGTGGTAATTAAGATCAATTAAGCTATAATCAATTCCTACAAACCTCCATTTCTGGGAATGTCAAGACTGTCATGTAATACCGGGGGGGGGTAAAATGAATGATCAAACGTGGTAATTAAGATCAATATGTAATTGATTCCCTTTAAAAGCTGGTAATTGAGCTATCAATCCCTATCGAAAAATAGGATTTCAGATAAAATTCCCTATTAAAAATCATGTAAACTACAAAAATTATTTAAAAAAAACACCTAAGGACCTAAGGTCCCTCCACTGCCTCCGCCGTTGTGGCTGCCACCGCCGGCGGCGATGCCGGCTCCGTGGTCGGCGCCTCCGACTCCGTGGGCGCCACCGAGGCGCCAGGTGAGGCGCCAGGTGAGGCTGCGGCGGCACCTGAGGCGGATGGTGGTGGGGGGTTTGGGGATGGGGGATGGGGTTGGGGTTTGGGGATGGGGGATGGGGTTGGGGGATGTTGATGGGGATTGATGATTTTAGATGAGTTGGGATTTCTGGATTCTATGTGAATTGCTGGTGAAACTTTTGAAAGTGATGGAGCTGGAAGATTGTGGACTTGACCAAGTTAGTGGCAAGAATGAAGTGACCCATTATGAGTCGCCTAAAACTCTTGTGCCAGCCATGTCCAACCCCCTGCCATACTGGGTGGCAGCGAGAACACTTGTGGGCTTCTTGTGGGTGTATGGGTGAAAATGAAACCAAATCGCATATGGGGAAAAGACTTGCAAAGTAACATTTGTAGGCCCACAACCCTCAAATCAAAACTGGCAGGAGAGATTTATTCAGGGATGGGGGTTGAACATGGACATGTCCCAAGCTGAAGTCTTGGACAAGGTGCGATCGGCTTCACTTGCAATGCCATCGTTCCCACCGAGACTTCTCTTCGTTCGGCATGGTGTTGGAATGTCCGGCATGCCCGTCATCCCATTGCTTTGCTTGCCTCTGCAGGCTATACCAAAACAAAACACTTCAACAACAAAATTCAGAACATCTCCATGAGATACTCCGATGACTCATTTTGCAGCATGTGTAGTGAAATGTGTTGAAGCAACGACCAATCTGGTCAAATGAGTACATAATTCCAAATTCAGAAATTGAAGCCAAAGAAGATCATGAGATGATGGTTAGTATACACAAATCATGATTATATATCGGTTATCATTAGTAATGAGATGATTGCCCCAACAAACAATCACCATCATCATTTATAGGGTGAGGCATCAGCTCAAGCCCTTCAGCCTTCAGGCGAAGGCCAGCGGCCGGGCGAAAATGGCCGAAGGTCCTGCCGTGTCTCCCATGCTGGGCCCAGTGGGGATCCTGAAATTTCTGGGAATCAGATAACCAAAGCAACTTGGGTTGCTGAAGTTCTAGATTTAGATTGATTAAGGTCCAAACCAAGAGCTTGGAATGGGTGCAAATACACCTCTATGACCAAAAGTTATAGAAGTCAAATCTAAGTGTAGGACCCATGACCTGCGGAAAAGGCATGGTGCTTGTCAAAGTTGTAGGGTGTGGTCTGGTGCCTGTCTTTATGCCAAACAAGACCGAGGCAAGAACATGCAAAAACACCACTCAAAACAATATCTTGTATGTAATTGATCCATGAAACATCCCGGGGGGCACAAACTCCATGTGGCTTGCATCCAAACAACTGTAACAACTGAGAAGTGGCACAAACAGTTTCGGATTTCAAAAAAACTTCTGATTTGTTCTGATTTTCTGTTCTGATTTCCAGCACACACCAAACGGATTTCGCACTCCAATGCAACATGGCTGCCACGACAAGGGTTTGTCTCAAACTGCTGATTCAACCTGGTGTATGGCCGTTGTGTATAATCGGGAGCTGGCATGGGAACATGTTTTACTGGTTGGTGGTGTCCCAGAAATACTAGTCTCAGTTGGGAATATGATCCCAGATGGGGTTGAAAATAAAGACTCAGTTATCACTCATCAGCCAGTTTTCCAAATCATGGAATCGCAAAAATCGCTGTCCAAAAAGTATAAAACCACCCCAGGATGCTCCCATTGGCATCCTGCACTTGCTGTAGCCAGCTGGGAGCTTCAAAGTTCAACATCCGCGCCACCGGAGGGCTGGAAGGTACAGCTGGTGGAGCCACTGGGGAAGCCTGGCGACATGGTGATCCAAGGACCTGGTTGAACAGTGTTGCTCCAAACACCCCAGGTACAAGGGGGGTTAATTGGCTATAATATATATATATATATATATTATAGAGGTAAAATGACCAGTTTACCTCCCGCTCTCTAACAATCAAAACTGGCGAATTTGATGAACAATCAAACCTTGGTGTATATCTGGTTTCCATGAAAATCATCATTTCCAACCATCAAGAAACCGTTCCCCAACTCCTTCCCCTGTGCCTCCCTGTAGGCGCTTCGCATCTCTGACTTCCCCTGCCAAGGTGTCACTGGTGACCGGGAACGCCGCCGCGACAAGCGGCGCCGCGCATCGCTTAGCGCACTGCGGGACCAGCGACGGATGGACTGACGACGCTGGGACCAGAGTTCCTCCTTCATGCCCCGGTGACTTGGGGATTCCTCCAAATATGACCTGTCAGCACCACTTCATGGGCTTGGTGAGCACCCCAAAAAGAAGAAAAACATGAGTGTGCCACCAGGGGTTTGATGTGATAACATTTACATGATTCAGAAAAGAACATTTGGCACAAATTTGAGGAACAAAACATTACAAATTGTTGATAGTTGCGCCAATCCTGGTCGGTTGTTTATTTTCAACATCATCCAATGTATGCGGCTTGAGGTTTCAATCAAGAGATGTCTTTTCTTCATGTGTTTGGTCTTTAGGACGCTAAGGAAAAAAGACATGGGTGGTGGTTTCGACCCACTCCAAGGCTATGTGTCATACTTACCACGCCCAAAATTAATATAGACCCTGGAAATAGCAAGATAATCTTTCCAGGCGAAGAATATCTACCCTCTGGTTATCGAACATGGCTTGCTAGAAAATCCAGCCATGTATCCTATGTAAACCTCCATTTATAGGGGATTGTCAATTGTTGCCCTAGGGTAAACTAACATAGATATACACCATTTGTATAGATCATTGTCTTAGGGAAACCATGGCTTTCCCAAATTTTTGTGTATGTTTACCCCAGGGTATGTTTGATTACTGGAGGGTAACCAGTCCAACTCCATAATGTCCAAGTGACGTCTTGAAGGGCGACACACCCTGGGCCACACCGCTCTTGAGCAGCCTTGGTGATGTGAGATCTGGTTTGCTGGAAATATGAAATAGTAAATCATATAATAATAGAATATATAAACATAATATGTCCATATCATGAGATATGCATTTACATAGAATATATACAAATTATAGTTGTTTTTCTCAATCAATAGATATGGTTACGATCCACACATATCCACAACTAATATGGACACTACACATGAGTCGCACGTATGAATCGCACTGTCAAGGAGCGGCTCATCACTCTCTTCCTCTCGCGCTGCCAAGAGGTCCCGCAGCGATGGAAATCGCTTGGCTCTGCCAGGGGTGCGACCGCCCCAAAGGGCTTCACTCGCTGCCTCATAGCCTTGCGAACGGAAGGTGACCCTGGGCTGGATGAATATGCTCGCTAGTTGAAACTCAATCTGTGTCATATCGATTCACTCTATCTCTGCGTGAAATGAGCTTAATAAAGCTTAGCTTGCAAATGAATGCAATTTCGAAACGACCATGCATGCATCTACAGTATGCTGTCCACTTTGTGACACGACAGGGAGTGTTATTGGGAGAACTAAAACACTTTCTGTTGGCCAAGTCTCGCCCTGAACACACGCTCCGCTGGGTTTGTCTTAAAAGCGGATACCCCTGAACTTGCTGGTTGGGCAGTTGATCATATTTTATCATTTTTTATCATGTATACATTATGTTGTATTATTTTCTCATGTTTCCAGATTCTTTCCTATTGAAAAATACCACTTTGGGGTATATCCCCAGCATCCATTGGGCGTCCAAGCAACTTCCCGGTGTCTCAACTCGCCCGCGGCGTGCTCGCTTTGGAAGCAACAAGCTCAAGCGTGGCGACTGCACAGGTGGTGCCTTTTCAATGGCAACGGGGGACCAGGAAACTACCCGAATACGTGTGTCATCATGGCTGCGAAATCCCCTGGGAAATATGGGAGATTGTCCATTGACATCTTTGATTAGCCCGGTGGTATCACCATCGAAGATGACATATCTTCGGAGTCCCTTTTTGGGGGCTCAACGTATTTTTTGTTTAGGAAGAAAAAAAACTCCAATTGGAATAAAGAAGGATCGATCATAAAGAATCTGGATCTATCATTGGCGAGTGAAACATTGTGGTTCGTAACCATCACAACAAGTCATTCCGGTTGGTGATCTGAAGATTATCTGAAGTACATCTTCTCAAGGCGAGTTGGAAAACTGAATGTCTGGAGTTGGCGTTTCCAACCTGTCTCGTACATGTTTGGCAGTGGGGATCATCATCGCATGTTTCGGGGATGGAAAGAAATGCAAAGTATTTCAAACCACCAAATGAATAAACAAATCAATTTCATCATCATGCACGTTCAGAAATATCAGTAATGTCAACCCCTGGGCTTCCAGCATACCATTTTGACAGCACATGATCACAACAGTTGAGTGACCCTTCCAACCAGAGGTGCTTGAAACCACCCAGTTTTCAACCCAGTCACCATTGCTTCGTCCCTTTCTTGGGATGCGCAAATCACTACATCTGCCACAGCCACATGGGCAGGGCTTCTTGCGGCAGGAGCTGCCTGGGCAGATTCATCGGTGGCTCTGTCAAGGAAAGTGTGAAAACATGGCTGATTGGTGCCTTCAACTGACCTGAAAAATATGAGTTAATTTTCCACTTTCCAGATGAATGCCTTAGTCAACGCAGGAGGAAGCCGGCTTGGGCACGCTTCCACCAAGAACATGTGTACATCGCACCTAGTCTAACCACCGCCGGCACATCGTCGAAACCACTAACCAAATGAAGAATGCGGGTGGACTAGACCATGATAAATCATGATAAATCCAGCATCCAAATAACCACAGTTTATGAAGGATTATGATGGGTTATTTTGAAAACATGTTGAAACAAATGGATCAAAATTCTAGAGTTGGGCATGGTTTGTTGGAGCGTGTTGGATGCGGTTGGAGCGTTCCTACAACCTTATCATCTCTTGTCCCTAATCACCATCAACAAGGGAGAGTCAAACCTGATCAATTGACATAAACTGACCATGTGAAATATAGACTGAGAGCCATATTTGATGTCCAAAAAACTCCCACAACTCCTTGAGATGCTTCTACTTGTCAAACCCTTTGCGTACCTCTGTATATTGATCCCTGACTCAAGTTGCAGGCATGATTCCTTCTGCCAAACCAAACGTGTTGATTGATCATAAACATCGTGTTACACATTGCTTCTGGACATCCATCCCAAACACAGCAGAAAACAAACTAATAGTCAAACCCAGCAACCAAATATCTTCTAAGTTTTAGCAGAATCAACCCCTTCTACTTTTTGTATCTTTTTGTTGTATAGTGGGCCCACCACCAAACAGTGATTTAATCTGCAATGACAACGGTATCCCTCCAATTTTACAGGGGATATCAGGGGTGACAAATTCTATCAACGCAGGGTTGACGCAGGGTTGACGTTAGATGGGTTGTTGTGTCTGAAAATGGAGTATATATATATACATATATATATATATAAAGTAGCACATGTTCACTAGATTTGCGTTTGCCCACTTCTCCAACAAACATCAACAAGTGTAACTAGATAATCACAGACGCATCCCATCACCCTGAGTAGAAAGTCCCATCCAGTGTGGCATCCCATCCCACCAGCCTCAGTGGAGGATATAAAGCAACCAGGCGCTGGGAGGGGTTGGCTCTCCGCCTGGATAGGGAGAGATTTAAGATCCACTGCGGGTTTACCATCCAAACATGGGATATGATGTGTATTATATATATATATATACATACTCATAGTGACTATCATACAATATGTATATATATATATACATTACAACTCTTTTTGTCTCTAACATGAGTAAAAGGGAATTTTATGGGGACATTCGCCAGTAAACAAAGGGAAATACTTCAGTATCAACAACCCAACACGGGGTAGTTAAACAAACCAACATGGAGATATTCACAATCCAATACAGACATTGGGCACACTGATATCAACCAACAAACATTGAAGTCATGACCATCCAACAGAGGGACATTTGTCATTTGGCTGGCCCTACGACTTTCCGAAGCACCCCCAAACATCTCCATGACTTTTGGCGCTTTTGGCCAAGACCTGTGCCACAAATATATCAATGCCATACCAAAAAGCGTACCTTGGTTTCCCATCTCTTATCTTGAAAGAAAGGCGGATTGAAAGGCAGGTATCTCGGAAACCACCCAAAAGAAACAACCCCAAAAAACAGGAAACAGGATGCAACCCATGGCTATGTTAAATGCCACATCTTGCGATCGTCAAGCCCAACAACAGACCCACCTCGCAGCTCAAAGGTTGCCCTGGCAGCTCCAGGTGGGAACTCATCCCCGGGGGGAAATTTGAGGAATGTGGGTCTCCAAACAGGCTACCATAGTTCATGGAAAATCCTCATTTTTTGGCTGTTTCAACTCATGCAAGACATTGAAAACCACACGTTTGGAAAACGCATATTTATTGTCAAGGGTTTTGAAATCCGATGGATTTGGAATGATTTGGATGTACAAAATCGTAAACCGACGGAAAGTAATGTCAACCCAGGATCAATAAATCGTGGTTGAACAACATTTGGAAGGGAATGCACCAAAACATGATAATATAAATTATCGCATCATAAATGCATGGGTTTGAAACATCACTACATACAGACCCATACATATATTACCCACAAAGCATCACAAAGCTATATGTAGGGATAAAGGTTCATCAGTGGATCGAATGTGGTCCGTTTTCAAACAAACCCAAATATGGCTATCAAAATGGTACAGGATAGGGCCGCCAGGTTGTGTTGGTTTCTAATTCCATCCAGGCATCCAACTAGTTCGATACACCAACAATCCCGGTCAGTGATAAAATGTTATAACATGTACAAAGTATAATATATAATATATATAATTATATATATATATTCAAATATTCACCTATCGTCAGTTGATTGTAAAGTATGACTCCCCATGTTTCGTTCGCTGATCAAAAGCTTGCGACCTCGTCGCAGGTCGATGACATGGACCATGCTGACAGCCAGGTCGTCCACGTCTGGCAGCGGTTCTTCGATGTACGCGAAATCGCCTGGGATCCACGAGTTCGTTGTAGGGAAATGTCATGGGGATTCTACGGGACAATGTGTTTTTTTTTTTTGGGGGGGGAACTTCTGTGTTTTTTTTTATGTGAAACAATAATAACGATCAATAACGGATTTACTATGATGTGGCCATGATTTTTGGGGAAATGCATGATTTAGATTAAATCATTGGTTTTGTATGATTTTGGAGAGATTTCCCATCATTCGAACGAACCCAACTCCGAGCCGTCTGGGAAGCAACCGCTCCGCTGCTCATCGATTTTGGGTTTACTCTTGGTTTTCAGGGGGAGTGCCTGAACTTAGTCAAAATAGTCCCTCCACCGCTGGTGTAGAACGAGCTGGATCAATCCAAGGCTGAATGGATTCTGAGGGGGACAGCATTGGACGTTGATGTTCAGCGCAGTACCCTATCAAAATAATCAAAATATCCCCGGGAGCATGATCCAACATGGAAAAAAAATATGGCGAAACACAACCAAGTCTCCATCTGCAGATGTCTCACCTGCTGAATTGGTGGAGAACATATCGAGAACAACCCGAGGCAATTCTACATCCTGACTCTCTTGCAAGAACATCATTTCCTCAGAACTACCATCTGCATGTGCAGCAGGAACGCCTTCGTTCAATGGGTGACTGCCCTGAAATCCACTCGAGGACTCTGGCACTGCTGTACCCAGATCTTCCTGTTGCGAACCCTGGCCAGCATCCTTCTCATCAGGAAACTCGTTGTAGACTTGGGTCTTCTGAACATCATCGGAAGTATNCTGCTGTACCCAGATCTTCCTGTTGCGAACCCTGGCCAGCATCCTTCTCATCAGGAAACTCGTTGTAGACTTGGGTCTTCTGAACATCATCGGAAGTATCATGCTCATCACCAGCCGGTCTACTATGCTCAACAGACTCAAAGTCATTCATGCGCTCAGGTTCGTCCAAGTCAACCTGAGTATCTTGACTTGCGTCATCTGGAGCAGACTCGCCTAAGAAAGATTCTTCAGGGTTGATGTTCACTCCATTGTTCTGGCCAAGANTCCAAGTCAACCTGAGTATCTTGACTTGCGTCATCTGGAGCAGACTCGCCTAAGAAAGATTCTTCAGGGTTGATGTTCACTCCATTGTTCTGGCCAAGAGCTATCTGAGCATCATGAGGCCTCATTGCCGCAGAACTACCATCTGCATGTGCAACAGGAACGCATTCGTTCGATGGGTGAATGCCCTGAAACCCACTCGAGGACTCTGCTGCTGCTGTACCCAGATCTTCCTGTTGCGAACCCTGGCCAGCATCCTTCTCATCAGGAAACTCGTTGTAGACTTGGGTCTTCTGAACATCATCGGAAGTATNTCCAAGTCAACCTGAGTATCTTGACTTGCGTCATCTGGAGCAGACTCGCCTAAGAAAGATTCTTCAGGGTTGATGTTCACTCCATTGTTCTGGCCAAGACCATCTGCAAGTGCAGCAGGAACGCATTCGTTCGATGGGCGAATGCCCTGAAATCCGCTCGAGGACTCTGGCACTGCTGTACCCAGATCTTCCTGTTGCGAACCCTCCCCGGCATCCTTTTCATCAGGAAACTCACGGTAGACTTGCGTTGCTTCACGATCATCATCCAGCAAAGCATCTAGAACATTACCCACCCGGGGCTGACACAGTGGTTCACCATTCATGGGCTCATCACAATAAGCCTGGGTCTCTTCACCTATTTCTGCAGTTTTCGGTGCTCCACTCAAAGGGATCAGAATTTCAGCTTGACTTGCAGCACTACCTTGAATTTGCTCAAGCGAACTCAACCAAAAAAAAGCACATTTCCCCAAATAGTGGATGAACCCAATACCAACCAACCTGGATATTTTTGGTATTTGTTGGTTATATCCAGCTATAATATTCCCATATATTCCCATATTCTTTGCCCATGAAATCCCCATGTTTTGATACAGAATCATCCAGGCAACTGAAGGATCCTTTCCAGCCGCGAATCGGCGCAGCGAGGGCAGGCATCTCCTAAGTGGCGGTGAGCCATGGTGATTTCAATGGGATCAACACTGGAAACCATCAAACATGGGGAATTAAGATGGGGGTTTCCTGAAATGGGGGTACCCCAAAATGGATAGTTTATAATGGATAATCCTATTAAAATGGATGATTTGGGGGTACCCCTATTTTAGGAAACCTCCAAATGATTTAAGCAACCGAGATAGCTAAGTTGACGCACATCACTCAGTTGACTGGGATTTATGGGGAATATAACTGCAGTTCATGGGGTCTATCCATCAATTCGAAGAGTTTGACGATGAAACATGAAGTCAATGGAATGAAACACGTTTCAACAGGTTTAGCAACACTTGGTGATCTATGTCAAAAAACAGTTTGATGATGAATTCCATGAAAATCAAACCTGGAAACAAACTCCCTCAGTCCATAACCCCAATCTTGTGGTTATGTCAATAATTTAGCATCCTGATCCTAGGTCCCAAAACGCGCTGACAATTCATGACACACACACACACACACAATTACCAAAGCATGACAAACATGCCCAACAATTACAAAAAAGCAGATATGATAATAGTTATTGCTATGTTCTCACAACTATCCAAAAATTTGAATTTCAGATGATTTCACCAACCCGAGCATCAGTCGCATCAGTCATCCCAATCTCTTGACTCATCTGGCTCTCACAGACGATGACCGGCTCAGCCACATCCTGCTGCGTGGCGTCGATTTCCATGGCACCGGTCACCCTGGGTGATCCGCTTACAGCTCGGGTGACCTGCTTGGATTTCACTTGGATCTCTGGATGGTGTTGGATGATTCCTTGCTGGAGTCGCTGAGAATTTTGATGCTTTCTATAGATGTTTTTTTTGAGTCGGAAAAACTTGTCCAGCTGGGAGTTCAACCCCTGAAGACTTGGGGAGAAGTCTTCTGACCCGTTCACCAATCTCCCCAGCGAAATGACAGGTGTGGCAAAAACATATTGCAAACAATCCGGGCACATTATTTCAGGACGGTACTTTTACTATGCAAAGTCCGCCTTCTTTCCCTTGCCCCCACAACAGAGCACTTAGGATTTTAGGTGTACCATTTTGCATGTCCTCCGTTCTACATTGCTATGCATTGCTTCCTTGGGCCTAAAGGCTAGTCCCAAGGTCAAGTTGGGACTTGCACAACTGGAGCTCAGCGACTGGGTAATGATCATGGTCAAACTTAGATATGTGGTATGTCTACAATCTTCCACAACAAGGGCTCGTCAATTTGGATATCATAATCATGTAATTATATAATTTGTATATATATATATACATTATAATATCAATGAATTAGAATATAAATAGTTGTCGTATATTCGATCCATTATATGTCTGGCTAAAGATGAACCCATTCACCAATGCATAAACGTGTGGTCACATGGGGTCACCCAAGCCGCAGCTTTTCCTGTGGAGCCTCTCCCCAAACTAGCAGTGAATTGGATGGCTGAACAGCAGCAGTCAGATGCTTCTGCTGTCAATTCATGGTCTCACCCTGCCATCATTTGTACAATGTCCCACTTGGGCAAACGCGAAGCGCATCGCCATGAAGCATCAACCAGAAAGTCACCTTGATATCTTGAACCCTTCCCAAAAAACAGGTCACCAAAGACGTCCGAAATATTCTTCATCTGCTCTTCGCTGAAATTAAACAGCTAATTTCCCTCTGGGTCACTCACTTGACAATGGAAAGTCCCAAGTGTTTTGGATGATTTCACCATCAATGTATAGAAACACAAATCCGTTCGATTCATTGAGAAGATGAGTATGATTGGGATTTCGCACCGCCATGTGAGTTCTTCCAAAGGTCGTTTTTCTTCACATCAACTGCCTCGTCAGCCATACCACAGCGGCCTTTGGCTGCGGTCCTCCCATCGTAATCGCTTGGCACTGGACTCCTTCGAGTGATTGGGCCATCTCAAAATTGGGATCAGCCAAATGGGGATGATGCAATTGCTGGGTCATCAATACGTATTTTGTTTAATTTAACATTCAGTCTTACCCATTTTGGATCTAGTTAATAAATCAATTACAGTAATTAGTATTACCCATTGCTCATGACTATACACTAAATCAATTTACTCATCTATGTCCATTGACTTACAATCGATCTATATAGCTCAAAAACGGCGATGAGTTGAGTGGCCAAAAATCGCTGGTTCCTGTGGTCGTAGTTTTTTTGCCGCCAAATTGCTGTTTTACTGTTTTACCCCTATGTTTACTGGACGACATGCAGTGGAAGACCACATTTAACATCATTTAACATGCTGATAGACCACAATACAAGTGCAAAACCTTGAGAGTCATTGCGGCTGCAACTAGGGCATCAATAGTTCGGAATTTCTGGCACACCTACAACGAACCATGCAGGATTCAAAAACATGATTGCAACATATTGCAACCAATGTGGCTACGCAGCTGTTGTTCTTTTCCTTTACATGATTTTCTGGTTGGTGGAACTCGCCATCCCAAACATATGCTGTATTTGCTAGTCGAGATCATCATCCATCATCCCAGGATGGAACATCCAAACATCCACCAAGCAGTTTTTCTTTGGTTCATCTTCTGACTAGCAATGAGTTTTGTTTCCCTTTCTTCCTGGTGTCAATGCCTGGATGCATAGGGAAATAAGAACCGATCGACCCAGCCAAGGTCTATCCAGTTTTATTCTACGACAACCAATTGGGTTTGTCTGAAAATAGACTACCCCAAGATCCCATATTTCATCATCATTGTCCCCATGGCCATTGTTCGCTATACCCCATTTCCAGACACACCCAATTGTCGTTGGGCCAGCGTTCAACAAGGCGCTGCGGCACCTCTTCCACTTTACCTGAGAACCTTCGCTTTCGCCCTCAGCACTCAGCTGCACAGGGCTTCAGCCCAAGGTGGATGCAACACTGCTTCAGCACTGCAAAGCTGCTGAAGAACTTGAAAAATGAAACCATCTTACACAAATGGTGTGTAAGTCCATGGAAAAGATGGACCATTCTACACATATGCTGTGTTCCATGGTGCTTTCCATACATACACAAATGGTGAGACAAACCTTTTCATGGATGTTCTGGGAATGTCAACGGCAAAATTCTTTGTCAGGTCCAACGGAACCAACCCACTAGGGGTGGATGCAACCCACCTAGTCATCCTTAACTTGAGGGACTCTTCAATCTGTTGGATTCTGTTTGGTGCCATGTTCAGGAAAATCCGAAATATTTGAAAGAACCATGGGTTTCCTGCAGATCCTCTCTTAAAGTCTTACACATTCTGATTACCCTCTGGTGAACTAACATAGCTATTGAAAATGGCCATAGAAATAGTGGATTTTCCCATTGAAAAATGGTGATTTTCCATAGTTATGTTAGTTTACCAGAGGGTATATTTGACCTACTGTAATCTTAGATACAGGGGTATGATATTCCCCCACATAGCAACAATGCTGCATCATCCATTCACCAAGGCCAAGCCACGACCCAAGCGCCGATGCTGAAGTGTTGCGAAGCGCAGGAGCTTTGCGCGCTGATGACCGCGCCTGAAAGCGGACGTATCTCCCTTGCAACAGCTGATGTTTGATACCCTCTGGTAATTTGTTACGCAGCTATATGGAAGCAACGGCCCGTTGATAGATGATGATAGTTGATATACCTATTACAGTATTTAAATTTAGATAGATATGATAGATGATTTTCCTATTACCTAATTTTAATGGTGACTTTCCAGAGCTAATTACCGGAGGATAATTTCTGTTTGATGACTCTCAGGTGATTGGGGGATAAACCCTGCCTCCTTATATGAAACAACCCCCGGAAACCATGGTGGATGCAAGGGATTTACACACATTTGGGACCAAACAATGGGACTGTTTTAGGGGGATGCAATTAATATTGTTAATCATATAGTGAGGTCAATGTCTACCAGCAGAATAGTGTGGGTGATTGTTCCAGCCACCATCAGGGTCATCTCATTCTTCACTGGCATCGAAAATGGCGGAAGACCCAATGGATACGAATCTTTGCTATCCAAAGAAGTACGGAAGACGAGAGTGGTGTGTGTGTGTGTCCCCAAAATTGGCTCCCAAAAACTATGATAAATGGAAGTGTCAAAGCCCAAAGTTTGTTCGGAACCACATGTTCTGTGCAAATTTACTGACCATAGTTGACCCATGCAATCCGAAATCTAGTGGGTTTACCCTTCAGTAATCAAAGATGAGAATGGAAAATTCCACAAAGTCCCCAATCTATGGATGATTTTCCCATACTTTCCCACCAAAATCACTAAAACCTCTATTTTTAGAGGACAAAAGCCAGCGCTGGGTGTTCCCCGCTTGAGATCATCTGCCAATAACACCTCGGCCGCGAATTTGTCGTGGATGCGTGGGCAGATTGGGCGATATGTTTTGCGATATTTTTTTTTGGGATGGAAGATATCAATTTGTATCAATTCTTGGCTGATACCAGCTGTGAATTGTATAATTTATCTTGTCGGATGTAAATCATCTTGGACAGGTAGGATTGTTGGCTGCAATACCAGATGTTTTGTTCTTTAAATATTTAACCAACCTACAAGATGTCAGCCAATAATTGATGTTTCTTGGCCAACAATCGGTCTTCAACACCTCAACCCATCCCAGGCTGTCCCCTTGGGGCCCAACTGCATCTAGGCATCGCCGACAAATCCAAAGAACAAGCAGGGCTGAGCAAACCTTCACCGTTGCAAGCTGGGTCTAATATGGTCTAATGTGGGATGAACTTAATAGAGTACCCTCTGGTAATCATGGCCGTGGCAATGGAAAATCCTCTATCAATGGAGGTTTTCATGAGACATTTATCTATAAATGGTGGATTTTCCATTGCCATGTTTGATTACCGGAGGGTACACAACATTACACAACAGTCTATCTCATGGTCTACAAAAATATTGTTCTCCATTCTTGGTAAACTCACCATTCTTGGACAAACAGCCACAACAACCCATGTCAATCAAAGTCTTGACAACCCCTCCCAAATGAAACATCTACCAAAATCCACCTACAGTCGGGAGAAAAAGGTTCCTGTCAACATCGTCACTGTCACCGATCAAGTTTTCCATAAATTCACCGTCCCAATGTCACATTTTTTTGTCACCACAGAAGGGCATTGAACTTTGAGATGCAGAAAAGGACCTCCGCTAGGTAACAGCCCAACATCTTCTGCAAGATGTACCTGGCCAAAAAAAGCTGTTCGGGTCATAGTCGGTCATGGGTTCTGAGGATTTCTGAGGCTAGTGATGGACCATCCGAAATCCAGGGACGTCTGCTCCATAGACGAATCACTTGGGATTGGGACGTTACACCAACTCTGGGAGGGTCGACTTATGACAAGTCCATATCAATCAACAGCTCTTTGAAGGCGGTTACCGGAGATTGGGTACTAAAATGTAGGAAATATACAATCCATCTCACAGTTTCCGACGTTAAATTTGGATCCATACCTACATCATGGCTTCGTCTGAAAACAGGGTACTCGCTGCTCCAGTCAAAATCTCATGTTCTCAATGAGTGAATGCCATCAATTGTCAAATTGAAGCATCCTCCTTTTTTGGTCAAACTCAAAGGTAAGTCGAATCAACCACCAAATTCCAGTTCCCGCTCGGCACTGTAATTGCAGGGCGAGGCAGCATACCTCAGGGGAGATGTTGGTCATCTGAGGTATGACCTAGAGGTATGCTGGTAATCGTTGGTCGCATGCCTAATTGTTGGTCACTTGGGAGTCCTAGTGCGGAGGGGATCTAAAAATCAAGGGTATCATCTGAATTCATCTGGTGTAATGTGGTAAAAGCCAATAGTATACCATCCCAGTAACCAACCGTTGGGTCTGCATCCTAATTATATGCCAATACAGTACACCCCATGACCATTTCAATCGGCAAAATGATGTTTCCAATCGTCCGCCAGTTCCTGTAATTTTAACATAATTCACCACAACTGAAAGAATGTATTTGCTATTCGAGAAAAAATATGGGGTTTAGGATGCTTTAGGTGTTTTCCCCATATTTTTCACCACAATCTCACATAACTTCCCTAGTTTTCACCATAATTCCGTTGACCGGGACCTCACCCCCAAGGTTCACTGGGCGACCCAGGCCAGCAGGCATGACACACTCAAAGCTAACCAGCCAATGAAGAGACCACCTGCGATGTCATGAGAAATTTGGAAAAACATGGGATCATTTATGATGATTAAATGAGTTATACATACAATATAGTTATATATTATAAGTTTAGTAATTGAAATAGCATGAACGTCATGAACTGTCTAGTTGTTTGCCGAAATGGGATGATTTGTTGTGACTTAATGATTTAATTAGTAGTTACTTTAGCCACTATTGTGAATGACAAATTGAAAAGTAAAGCAAATGGCTTCTATTCTATATCGTCCAACTTTGTTTTACTGTCCCAAATTCAAGGGAATGGTTTTGATTCATGCTGATGTCTTATATGTTATTAATTCATAATATATATATATATATATAGATATTACTATATTATATAATATCTTGTTATCATTCTCTCTGTATCTCTCTGTTGAGCAAATCCTTCCAATGGACCGCGGGTGTCTTTCTCATCCATCGAACGGCCGCCTTGGGGTGTCGCCTGGCCGCGACCCTGAAGGGACTGGCACCTGGCACCTGCCTCCACTTTGGAGGTTTCCTGAAATGGGGGTACCCAAAAATGGATGGTTTATAATGGAAAATCCGATCTAGAAATGGATGATTTGGGGGTACCCCTATTTTAGGAAACCTCCCGTTGAGGTCAACATACCAAACATCTCCGACCATGTTCAGGAGATTTTGAGATGGAGATTCTCAAGGTCCCAAATTATCCAAACTTGGAGAAACATGATGGAGACATTGAACTTCCAGAGCCCTCCCCAACGGAGTCAACGAAAGGGATCGAAACGTGGCCTTTGTGAAATCCATGGCCGCGAGGCACGGCGACTGCTGCTCTGCCCCAGTCTTGTTCTTGTCAGGAGTTTTGTTGCATCTGGACCCCAGCAATTTCCTTCATGGTTCATATATGGGAAAAAAAAACAGCAATGAACCCTTGGCCCTGTCCCTTGCTGGTGATGGCACTTTGACTTGTTGAAGTGAAGGGAAATACTTCAACTGGATTAACATGTGGCGTTTCAAAGATTTGAAGTAAACGGTCCAATTGCACACCGAAACAAGAAGGATGGTAAAAGCTGCTTGTTCTATCGACAACATTTCTGAGTCTCCAATTTTGACCCATTTTGGCATGTTGGCGTTTTGTTTGCTGTGGTTGGCAAAGATCTTCACCATCTTGACATATCTCGACATATCTTGACTCTCTGAATCTGCGGCTCTTCACTTCTGCAGGCATTTGCATGGTGGCGAAATCTGTCAGAGCTTTAAAGATTATATGGTGGCAGAATGTGGGAGAGGATGGTATAGGTATCGACTACTGTATGTCTATAATATTTTAGAATCAAATTTGACTCTTGAAACGTCTTTCATCCCATTTGGTTCTTCCCAAGCCCTGCACTTTTTGGGGCATCCGACGAGAGACGCGGTGTGAACGAGTAGCTAGAGTCGTCGAGATGGAAAACGAAAGACGTTTTGCTTGAGCAGGTGTCTTGTGGGAAGACCAAGATTCCTTCAGCGCCAGTGAGACAAACAGCAACAGCTTTATGGAAAACAACAATAATTCTGGAAAAATCAATTCGAACCAAACGGATATATGATTAGAAGGCACAACGTCAAAGAGACCATTTTTGTGTGAATGCGCAACTGAAGCTTTGACTTTCTCCTGTCGTTGATTTTCGCTGCATGCACTGAGAAATCAACGCACACCTGCATTGACATCAATCCGCGCCCCCGCTTTCAACGAGAAGAACCAATTGGTCTTGGGTATGTCGCAAGCCTGGGAACCAACAATCAAATTTACCAACCAACAATACTGGTTCAGGGTGATCCCCCGTAAGACTCGAAGTCATTGCCAGAAATTCAATTTCAGCGAGGATGTGAAACGAAGACTGAATTGAAACCACAAGTTCATCCACATGTGTCAGGCACACATCCCCCATTATCCATGATATTGCTGAAATCCAGTTTTAGTTGCTTCATAGTCCATGCAGAAACCGTGGCAACCACAAACCTGCGGTGCTTCTCAGGACATACCCATTCTTCCTGCGGGAAGCGTTTGCAACGCTGTGACGTCTCGGCGAGGTTGCCTGCCTGTCGCACCTGTTGCCATCTTTTGTGGCGAGCCGATCTTGGCTGCCCTTGGTTGCGAAGCACTCTAAACTTTCTCCAAACAAATTGGGCGTTTCTTGAGTCAACAACAGGGATCCCCCAAAACATCCATGGCTTTTGATATATCGAAATGGTTGCTATAATTTTGGATGATTTCGGGTACCCCCATTGACCCCCATGATTTAGGAAACCTCCAAATCTCTATCACAAAAAAAATGACGATAATAGACAACATTGATGAGATGATACATATATATATATATATGATGTATAGGCTATAGGGATCAACACAATTCGTACATCATATAATCTCCTCAATCAAGGACATTTCAACCATGGATCATATTTCATCGATCTTTCTATAGCGGAGTTGTTTAGTATGGTCATCACAAGGGCTTGATATACGTTTATACGGATCAATTTTCATGAAGTTGTCCTGTTGCGATTCCATTTGACCAAGGGACAACCTTCGGCCAGCTATGAACAAATCCGTGAGGGACTCTGAGTCAAAGTTTGAAATCGACTGCTTCTAGTCTTTCTACATCCTTTCCCGTGCAACCTTTTCAACAATAAATGCGCTCTGATTCTGATCAAATCCATGGACCTTCATGGAGCAACAAAACGCGGACCGGGAAATGGATGGTTTCGGGTACAGTTTAAATCATTCATGGATTTTCCACCTCCATCGGAGTCGATCGAAATCTGAATCTTACTCTGAGGATATGTTCTAATCAAATCATATATATATATATGTCATATATTATTGTCTAAATATTATTCTTGTCATTATTGAAGAAGCGTACATTACTGAATAATATTGAATAATTATGTTGTCATGAAAGATGGTTTGTTCAATACAAAACGCACCTGTCCCCAAAATATCAACACACATACCCACATATCCACGGGATACCCCTGTCACCTTCCCACAAAACATCCCAGAATTTCTGGATCCAAATTTTGACCCATTTTTCTTTCGGCCGCGCGTTCACCACAGGAAGCAGCGGCGGATGTCCCAGCGGTCCATGCGACCGTCGTAGCTGCCATAAGGGCCCACCGTGACCTTGGCTCAAAGCATCTGCCAGGTCAATGCGAAAAGCATGGTATATGACTTATGATCCTTAATATATATGTGTATATATACAAATATTCCCATAGTATATAAATCTCTATGGGTTATGATATAGTTATGATTCATTGGGCTATATATAATCAATATATTGGATAATCTTGGATATATTACCAGTAGTACCGCACAAGGCGGTGGCGGAAGTTTCAGAATAGGAAACCTATAGGAGAGGTTCGTTGTTGTGAGTCATGGATGGCAGAGCAG